>RPOG01002130.1:7330-46671 GCA_008086565.1 Thalassoma bifasciatum | reverse complement strand
CTGTAGGAGCCGTGGGCCTGAAAGAGGACACCGGTCCTCTCCGAGTCTGAGCTCGATAAAAACACAGAGCTGAATGTTAATCAGCCTCAGACTGAAGAGAGGAACAGGGCCTCTGGGTTTACTGAGAAAACAAGGCCAGGCAGGGAAAAGCAGCCCACTGTGTGTGTGTGTGTGTGTGTGTGTGTGTGTGTGTGTGTGTGTGTGTGTGTGTGACATGAAGGCTTGAGTGTGTGAGTCCCCCTTAATGAGAGGGTGTTATTCAGGATCAAACAAAACACCTGGTACCTGAAAACAAGCACAAAAACAGGGCACCTTCACAGAGTGGAGGAATCAGACGCTGAGGAGACCTGGGACAGACAGACAGTAACAGACCCTGATCTCTGTCTGCCTGTCTCTCCCTCTTTCTCTGTCTCTCCCTCTCTCTCTCTCTCTCTCTGTCTCCCTGTCTCTCTGGGCCAGTCTGATTGATCTGTGTTTCTCTTCTCTCTTCAGTGTGTACTCCAGGATTCAGCCTAACGCTCTGATTTCACTGCATCCTGTGACCACTGAGAGAGGAGGACACAAGGAGACAAGGAAGACAAGGAGGACAAGGAGGAGAGGAGTGAACAGATAAGAGGTCTAGAGGAGGGAGAGGGAAAGAAAAGAAGAGCAGACAAGGAGTGGAAGAAGAACAATTCCTTCAGTACATCTCTTTAAAGCTCTTGTGACCTGTAACTGTGGATCAGATCAACAAGAGGAGAGCGTCCTGGTGTCAAACTGGTGTGGACATCTCTGTGGACATCTTGTCTGTGTGAAAGTCTCTGTGGACATCTTGTCCTTGGGGACATTTAGGCTATGTGGACATGTCTGTGGATGTTTCTGTATACATGTCAGTGAACATATCTCAGTGAAAATATCATCTCTGTGAACATCTCATCTCTGTGGATGTTTCAGTGAATGCCTCTGCACACATCTAAGCTCTGTGGACGCCTCTGTGGACATCATGATTGTGTGGAAACTCTCGTCCTTGTGGGCATCTCTGTGAACATCTCTGTGGAAATCTCTGTGGACATCTTGTCTCTGTGGACATCTCTGTGGACATCTTGTCTCTGTGGACATCTTTGTGGACATCTTGTCTGTGAATATCTCTGTGGACATCTTGTCTCTGTGGACATCTCTGTGGACATCTTGTCTGTGGACATCTGTGGACATCTTGTCTGTGAATATCTCTGTGGACATCTTGTCTCTGTGGACATCTCTGTGGACATCTTGTCTCTGTGGACATCTCTGTGGACATCTTGTCTGTGAACGTCTCTGTGGACATCTTGTCTGTGGACATCTCTGTGGACATCTTGTCTGTGGACATCTGTGGACATCTTGTCTGTGAATATCTCTGTGGACATCTTGTCTCTGTGGACATCTCTGTGGACATCTTGTCTCTGTGGACATCTCTGTGGACATCTTGTCTGTGAACGTCTCTGTGGACATCTTGTCTGTGGACATCTCTGTGGACATCTCTGTGAACATCTCTGTGGACATCTCTGTGGACATCTCTGTGAACATCTCTGTGGACATCTCTGTGGACATCTTGTCTCTGTGGACATCTCTTGCTGTGGACATCTCTTTGAAAATCTTGTCTCTGTGGACACTATTTTTTCTTTGGACACCTTGGCAGTAGACATCTTGTGTTTGGAGATCTTGTCTCTGTGAACATCTCTGTGGAAATCTAGTCTCTCTGTGGACATCTTTATGAACATCTTGTCTCCTTGAAGACCGTCTCTATGTGAACATCTTATCTCTGTGGACATTTGTGTCTGTGGACATCTCTGTGGTAATCTAGTCCCTCTGTGGACATCTCACTGAACATCCTATCTCTTTGAAGATGGTTCATCTGTAACATCTTGTCTCTGTGGACATCTTGTCACTGTGGAGGTCATTGTGGATGTCTAGCTGCCGTAAAGACACTGTTGTTGACTGGCAGACAGAAGGAGGTCTCCCTGCTGTGGATGTCCTGAGAGCTCATTCAAGTTCAGAGACTTGAAGACGAGTGGACAGTGAGAGACGTCTTTCTTCAGATGTAGGAAAGGTTGAATGTTTAGGCGCAAGTTTAGCCATCATGGATTTTAACATAAGCCAGGAATACGAGACAGATCCTACAGGGTTTCCCTACAACAGCAGCATGGACTATGAGGACTACTTCCAAGACCCCGACCCCAGCAAGATCATCATCCCGTCCATTTATGCTCTGGTCTGCTGTGTCGGCCTCACCGGGAACGCCATGGTCATCTATGTGATTTTGAAGTACGCTAAAATGAAAACTGCCACAAACATCTACATCCTGAACCTGGCCATCGCAGACGAGCTCTTCATGCTGAGCGTTCCCTTTCTCGCTACATCTGCCGCCATCCGTCACTGGCCGTTCGGCTCGCTGATGTGCAGACTGGTTCTGAGTGTGGATGGGATCAACATGTTCACCTCCATCTTCTGCCTGACCGTTCTGAGCGTGGATCGCTACGTGGCTGTGGTCCATCCCATCAAGGCGGCTCGTTATCGCAGACCCACAGTGGCTAAGGTGGTGAATGTGTGCGTGTGGGGGCTGTCGCTGATCGTCATCCTGCCCATCATCATCTTTGCAGACACCGTTCCTGCTCAGGACGGTGGCGTGGACTGTAACTTCCTTTGGCCTGAGGCGGTGTGGTCCGAGGCCTTCGTAGTCTACACCTTCCTGCTGGGCTTCCTGCTGCCGGTGTGCGCCATCTGCCTGTGTTACTGCCTGATGGTGGCGCGGATGCGGGCGGTGGGGCTGAAGGCGGGTTGGCTGCAGCGCCGGCGCTCAGAGAAGAAGATAACTCGCATGGTGCTGCTGGTGGTGGCGGTCTTCGTGCTCTGCTGGATGCCTTTCTATGTCGTCCAGCTGGTCAGCGTGTTCCACCGCCCCCCCAACCCCATGGTCACCCAGCTCTTCGTCATCCTCAGCTACGTCAACAGCAGTGCTAACCCCATCCTGTACGGCTTCGTCTCTGATAACTTCAGACGGTCGTTTCAGCGCATCGTGTGTTTCCGGTGGCTGGAGTCAGGACTGGACGGGGAGCAGGTCGACTACTGCGCCATGGCCCTGAAGAGACAGACCACATGTGGACCTCTGGACTTCCCTAAAGACTGCATAGCTTCAGAAATGGTGTTCAGGAATGGGACGTACACCTCCAGAACAACCACAGTGTGATGGGTGGACCAGGACCGAAAGCCAGGACCCAAAACAAGGAACTGAGACCTGGACCTGAAACTAGGATGTCAGGATTCATTTGATTGTTAGGAGTAATTGGAGTGCCAGGATAATTGACATTATTTCAATAAGTGTGATTTTCGAAATTAATGAGATTCATGGGACTATTAGGATTAATAGGATGGATGGGATAACTGGGATTATTGGGAAGAATGGGATTGCTGGAGTGAATAGGATTTAACTTACTGAGATTCATTGGATTTTTTTAGATGTTGATGATAACTGGGTTTACTGTGATCATTAGGAATACTGAGATGAATGAGATTGCCAGAATGGATGGGATAATGAGGATTACTGAGGTTACAGGGTTTGAATATTCAGACAGACGAGGACTGAGTTGGTTTATTTAGGAAACATGTATCAGTCTGTGGATGTCTTTCATTCAAATAAAAGCACTGAGTGTAATCCTCTCCTGTGATTGGTGGTAATCTTTCAAAAGAAAGTGATTTTCTGCTCAAACATAAACACCAGATTTGGATCCACTTACTCATCCCAATTAATTTCCTCCCTTGAAATTTATAGGATAATCTCAGAACTGGTGGTTACAGATTAATGACTCATTATGAATAAAACCTCAAAAGTAAAAACTGGTAAAAAAAAAAAATTGAGGTGATGTGTGTGTGATCCACCTGTGTTAGCTCAGCCGTGAACCTCTCTGACTCACCTGTCAGTCGGACTTTGTGTCTGAGTTCTTCTGGAGAGTTGGTGAACATCTGGAGGCTCCACAGATCAAGAGGAGAGACAATTACCTTTTGAGGCTGCATTGATCCAAATTTCCTCTGGAGGGCGCCAGTCATCTTCTTCACACAGACATAGGTTTAGAGGCCAAAGGAGGGGGGTGATGTCAAAGAGTCTGAATTCACTGTAAATATCATTAAGATATACTGTGCAAAAACAGTTCTACAATCTCAGAAATTAATCCAGAATGTTCTAAAATTACTAACTGGAACACACGCAGAGCTGAGAGCCCTGCAGAGGTTTCTAAAATCCACTCTTATATCTGACCTCACTCTAAACATGTGACCTAATTCAAATATTAAGATGATTCTCAAACCTGTATCATATAATCTGATTTAGATGATACGCATAGTCTCAAATCTGTGATTGAGATTAAGATTTGAATGTCATTTACTAAACATAAACAGATAAAGATTTAGAAAGGTCCCTCACAGTGTAGTACATAATCAGTTTAAGATCAAAACATGCTTTATATATAGTCAGATTAAGATTTATAAATGTTCCCAACACTGTAATGCATAATCAGATTAAGATCCAAACGTTCTTTAATCTGTAATGTATAATCAGATTAAGATCCATACGTTATTGAATCTGTAATATATAATCTGACTAGTGTTGAAAAATATTCTTCAATCAGTCATAAAGTATCATAGCTAATATACACGTGATTTATTCTGCAATTTATGAAATCTGATTCAGGTCATAAATTGCTCTTTAATCTATAACCTATACTCAGAGTTAGTTTACATAATTGGTTTTTATTTGTGATAAATTTAATAGGATAAAGGTCATTCATGGTATTAACTCTGCAATTTACAATCAGACTTAGACTATAAACATGCTATATGATCTTCAAAATAAATTCTTCTTAAGATCATTTAATTAAGGTTTAATTTTTAATGTGTAATCTGACATAGATTATACACATGTACTTTAATCTGTTACATATAATCTCATTTAGATAATCTATTTGCTATTTAATCTGGTTTTGATTATAAAATTTTTCTTACTAGTAATTTATATTCTGATCTGGATTACAATAATGTTTCATACACCCTGGTATGAAATTAGATAAGGGTTATACATGTTATTTACCCTGTAATTTATAATCAGATAATTTAGACTTGATGTCTTGTAAGAGAGTTTGTTTCCAGACACAGACTCAGACCAGTCTGCATTTTCAGAGACAGACTGTTTTCATCTTCAAAGGGACACAGAGTTTATAATGAGCAGCAAACAAATCAATGGCCCTCACACCAAACCACTGTCAGCTTTTTAATCTGCACTTTTAACAGGACACAGAAAATCATTTTGATATTCACAGTCAGTGATTAAAGAATGAACAGTTTATTTCATCTCGACTCACTTTGGACCCTCTTTGAACAGGTCAGTGCAATGTCTTTGTTTCTCACTGTCCTCCTGATATGACCTGGGATTGTTTCTCAGTGTATGCACTGTGACAGTTCTGCTTCATGCTGCAGCGTCTGCTGACGCCATAGCTGGATGACATCCGTTCAGGACGCTGTGAGGACAAAGTGGGTCAGGGTTCTGGATCAGGTCTGCAGAGGATGAACTGGGATTATGAGGGATGACTGATGGGCGTATCATGAACACGGCTAACATCAACCAGCAGCTCTCTGCTCACAGCCGACCTCTGACCTCTGGTCGTAAAGACAAGAGGCGCTGTAAATTGTTCCCATGTGCACACTGACATTCCCCTGCATATCAGNGTATTAACTCTGCAATTTACAATCAGACTTAGATTATAAACATGCTATATGATCTTCAAAATAAATTCTTATTAAGACCATTTAATTAAGGTTTAATTTTTAATGTATAATCTGACATAGATTATACACATGTACTTTAATCTGTTACATATAATCTCATTTAGATAATTTATTTGCTATTTAATCTGGTTTTGATTGTAAAAATTTTCTTATTAGTAATTTATATTCTGATCTGGATTACATTAATGTTTTTTACACCCTGGTATGAAATTAGATAAGGGTTATACATGTTATTTATCCTGTAATTTACAATCAGATAATTTAGACTTGATGTCTTGTAAGAGAGTTTGTTTCCAGACACAGACTCAGACCAGTCTGCATTTTCAGAGACAGACTGTTTTCATCTTCAAAGGGACACAGAGTTTATAATGAGCAGCAAACAAATCAATGGCCCTCACACCAAACCACTGTCAGCTTTTTAATCTGCACTTTTAACAGGACACAGAAAATCATTTTGATATTCACAGTCAGTGATTAAAGAATGAACAGTTTATTTCATCTCGACTCACTTTGGACCCTCTTTGAACAGGTCAGTGCAATGTCTTTGTTTCTCACTGTCCTCCTGATATGACCTGGGATTGTTTCTCAGTGTATGCACTGTGACAGTTCTGCTTCATGCTGCAGCGTCTGCTGACGCCATAGCTGGATGACATCCGTTCAGGACGCTGTGAGGACAAAGTGGGTCAGGGTTCTGGATCAGGTCTGCAGAGGATGAACTGGGATTATGAGGGATGACTGATGGGCGTATCATGAACACGGCTAACATCAACCAGCAGCTCTCTGCTCACAGCCGACCTCTGACCTCTGGTCGTAAAGACAAGAGGCGCTGTAAATTGTTCCCATGTGCACACTGACATTCCCCTGCATATCAGCGAGTTTATGAGCGCCATAAAAACATCATTACAGAACAGTTACAGGAGTAAAACATCATAAATACAGAAGAAGAGCGTCAGCAATAAAGTTTCGTTAAACTCTTAAACTGCAGCAAAGTGAAACTTAAAGTAGATCATCTGTCTGTGTGTTCACTGACGGCTGCTCTGACAGAGTCTGTGTTCCTCATTCAGAGTTTACGGAGTTCATCATGATCAGGCTCTAGTTTTAAGGCTCTGCAGGATCCAGCTGTGAAAGCCCTTCAGTCCAACATGAGCAGACTTCATAGAAACATTAATGTAAAGAATCAGAAAGTTTTAAGACGTGTGTCAGTGTTTGTACCTCACAGAAACCCCAAAGAGACTCAGCTCCTGCTCCATCAATCACTCAAACTCTGGATCAGGGTCTGTTTATCTAACTCTCAGTCCCTCTCTCAGGGGTCAGACCTGGGTCTTGACCCCAGCAGCTCCCTGTTTGTCGTGGGCTCCAGAGATCCAGTGGTAGCAGTCTGCAGTGCTCTTGTTCCGGCTCTGGATGGCACAGCGAGTGCAGTACACGATGCCCAGAGCCACCATCACCAGGATAAAGATGCAGAGGGGCACCAGGAGGCCCACCAGGAGCCAGGTGCTGCTCTGCTCCTGGGCCCGCCCCTCCTCATCCTCTGGATCCAGCGTCTTCCTGGTCCCCCCTCCCTTACTGGGAGGAGGCTGAGAAGTGGGGAGCTGGGTGGGAACGGCAGGGTCCTGGGAGCGTGTGATCCCCTCCAGCTCCTCCTCCTCCTGCTCTTCCTCTGGGAGCTCAGGGTTTTCCCTGAGGGGGTGCTGCTCCTCATCTCTGTGGTTGTTGGAATTTGTGGGCTTGTTGTGGTCTGTGATGGGATCATCTGGATATCCTGGTTCCTGGCTGGAAGTGGTTAGTCCTGCCCACCAATTCCAGGCCCCCCCTGAAATGGTGGAGGTGGAATGGGGAGGGGGGGCAGTGGTGGTCTCCTCGTCTTCTTCCTCATCGAACCAGCCGGGGATCAGGGATCTGGTGGTGGGTGAAGGTGTGAGCTGCGTGGTTGTTGGTAAGCTCTTCAGGTCTGACTCAGAGCTTTGCCCCCACTCCATCAGGTATGCCCCCCCAGTGTCCAATACTTCCTTTTGCTCCTCTTCATGCTCTGACTGGGCTGGATCAAAGGGCAGCTCATCCTGGGGGGAGCTGGTCACCCAAATCACATCAGGTTCTTGGACTCTGGGCAGATCAGTCAGCCATTCTGGAGATGGCTCCTCTTCTGGAGGCCAGTCTGTGTGGCTCTGCTGGGGGGTCCACTCATACTCAGGGTCCCACACAGGCTGGTGGGTGCCCCAGGGAAACACAGGGGTGGCAACAGACTGTGAGTCCTCAGTTCCTATCCGTTGGCATGTGAACTGATTGGCGCTGAGCTCGTAGCCCTCCACACAGACACACTTGAAGCTCCCTTCATAGTTCACACACAGCTGGTCACAGGTCCCAGGGATCCTGCACTCGTCGTCATCCCGACATCTGCTCGGGTCCTCGGGCATCGGGGAGTAACCCAGTCGGCAGTGGCAGAGATGAGAGCCCACCATTTTCTCACAGACGTGTTCGCATGGGTTGTCTGCACATTCATCCACCTCCTCACAGCCCCCTGCATCATCAGGCTGGTACCCCTCTCGACACTGACACTCGAAGGACCCCGGTGTATTCACACAGAGCTGCTCACATGGACTCTGCAAACACTCGTCCACGTCCACACAGCCTTCCTCGTCTGGTGCGAGCATGTAGCCCTCAGGACAGGCACAGCGGTACCCGTCCGACAGGGGCAGGCACTCGAACTCACAGGGGGCGTCCTGGCAAACGTCTGAGAGTTCACAGGACTGACCATCATCCCCGAGCACGTACCCCGCTGCACACTCACACTGAGGGTGAACTCCTGCAGGATTACAGTAATGTTCACATCCCCCGTTATCATGCTCACACCAGTTCTGAGGTATAGGAGCGCCAGAGCAAAGAGGGGGCTCTCTGGACCACCCCACTGAGCCGTCCTCCCTGTGCACACACGTCACAGACTGCTCCTTCTCCACACCTTCAGGACACGGCACCAGGGCTTCAGATCCTAATGGTACGTGGGTCAACACAGTGCTGAGGAGGTTAAAAGGTGTGCTGTAGAGGACGTTACCTGCCCCCTCTCTCCACAGGGGGGTGCACATTCCTTCAAAGGCAAAATGACACAGAAACCCATCCACCGGGACTGAGCATGCTCCATCCAGCCACTTTAGATTGTTGTAGTGATCCAGGGTGTTGTAGCTCATCCCCACGCAGCGGGACACAGAGCAGGTACTGGGGGAGTCCTCTCTGAGCCAGTTTGTGAACTCTGTGTCCTGGTCTCCCGTGGTCCAGGAGAAACCCCTCAGTGGTCGGGTAGTTGTGCACTGGCGGGGCTGGCGCTGCAGGCCGATCCATACTTGCACCTTAGTGCGAGAGTGTCGAAGGTCCAGGTTGGCAAAGAGCGATGTGATGGTGGCCGCATCACGTTTGCGTTTGATGGTAGCCAAGTTTCCTCCTCTCTTCTTGCAGGCCCTCCAGGAGTCCAGGAAGGTCTTTCTCTGGAAGTAGACCACGAAGCAGCCGTCCTCATTGCAGATAGCGTCCGTCTCTTTGAGGTCCTGACCCAGGACACAGCACAGGCAACAGATCAGAGCCAGGAGGAAGAGCCACGCTGAGGCCCCGCTCACCAGGGAGCTCATCCTGAACGTCTCTGCACCTCCACTCACCCCTGACTCTACCCCTCTCTACCTCCACTCACCCCTGACTCTACCCCTCTCTACCTTCACTCACCCAAGCCTCCCTCTGTCTTGTCTCCCCTCCCTGGCTGTAACTTTTCAATTTACGTCAGCCCAAACTTCTCTCTTCATCCAAACTCTTTAATCTCTTTGTTTCCCCGTCTGCTCGTGCTCGCTTCGTTGTCAGCCCCTCATGAACTGATCTGAGAGCTGCAGCACGTCCCCAACCCCAGCCAGCAGGGAGGAGAACAGGGGAGGGCAGAGAGAGAAAGGGGGGCTGAAGAGAGGACTGTATATTTTTGGAGGGGAGGGGGGTTCGTGTGTGTGTGTGTGTGTGCGTGTGTGTGTGTGTGTGTGTGTGTGTGTGTGTGTGTGTGTGTGTGTCTAAATGGGGGAGGGGAGGAGAACTGAGCTTTTCTTTCTTTTCAGAGAGTCATATGGTTTTCATAAGTGGACATAGTTTGACACACACAGACACAGACACAGACACAGACACACACACACACACACACACAGAAACACACATTTACCCAAACAGCAGTGTTCTCCTCCATAATAGGTGTATAATCCCAGAGTCTGCAGTGGTCTATCAATTATCTCCCCTGTAGCCTTGAACTGGTTCTTGTGAGTCATCTCTGTCCCTCTCCTCCTCCTCCTCTTCTTCATCTTTAATCCACTTTAGAACAGCACCACCCTAACAGTACAGCAGCACCATGCCAATATATGATTGCTATTGCATGGTGCTGCTCTGCACCGTAAAATCCAACAGCTTTGACAGCTTGACTCAAAATTATGAGTTATCATTACAGAGTCGTCAAAATCTGCTGTTCTTACTAGATTTTTTAAATGATGGTTATTTAGGTAATGAAGAAAGCCATTTCACTGTTGTTTCAAGTGAAGCCTATGTGAATTAATCAAGTGGTTACAAAGGCTGGAGCTGTCAATTTCCCATTTCACACTAAAGTCCAGTATGTGGTAGTATCACAAGAGACAGTAGATTTAACAGGTAGAAGAAGAGACCTTCTTGAAGTTGAAGGTGATAGATGAGCACTGGTAGGACACAAACAAGATTTTATTTTAATTTAGTTTAGTTTAGTTTAGTTTAGTTTAGTTTATTCACACACATCAACCTTGGCTAACACTGATGCACACACATGCATACATATACATATACACATACATATACATATACAAATGTACAATAGATTTCACAGTTGATGTGTGGAAAGGGTGACCCCAAAGAAGCTATTTAAAGCTTGGAACAGGGGCTTGTTTTCCCACAAATAAAGCAGGAGCACACAAGTAAAATAACAACACAAATACAGATGAAAAAAAAATGAAAAGAAAAAGTAGCAGACAACCCTGATATTGTTAGTGGATGCAGTGATATAACCAGTAAATCAGAGATACTTAGACAATAGTAACTGTTTTAGCTTTTTCTTGGAGACAGAGATGCAATGTGACATTATAAACTCATTATCAAGCTCATTCCAGATTTGAGGCCCTCTGCAGACAATACTAAGGCTGGAGCGTTTCAGTCTATGCTTCTTTCCATTTGTATGTTTTAATTTCCATTTTAATTTCCCACTTACGCCAGTAATACCCATTTTTTTTCCACCATTAGTGTAACATTTGCAGTTCCTCAAGTCCAAAGGGACTTGGATTGGCAACTGGTAGGTTGCTGGTTTAAGTCCCTGCAGGGACCAGGACTAGGCTTATCGCTGATCGCTGATAGCTACTGTTGGAACCCCGAACTGCTCAGTGTTGTACATTGATTTGGAAAAAAGCGTCTATTAATTGAAATTGTAGAGCATCAAGCTAGGCTATTTAGCATTACGCCTCAACTTACTTGTAAATGCCTTGGCAATAGGCAATATTCGCACTCAACACGGTTCCCACTTGTTGCACGGATTTGCATAAGCAAGAGCTGCACTGCTGTGAAACGTTTTTACTTAAAGGGTATACCTTAAAAACAAGTTCACTGGAAAACATTCAAGGTTAATTTTACTTCAATGGACTGTGGGGACTTTCTAGGTGTCTCATCTCTTTGAATGGTCATAATCTAAACATCCATAACAATTTCTTGGATTCATTTTTTAGTAATAGTGGAAACAGAAGCTGGACTGTCTGACAGAAAGAGAACAGAAGAAAGCTAAATGGTAGAATGATAAAGCATGGACTTATGGCTAAAACACAAGCTAAAGGCTAAAACAGTGGTTAAGCTGTTTGTGAAAATGTTGCAAATATACAGCAAATATACTGCAGTCAAATATTAAAACCTGAGAGTCTATCAAATACTCCTTTTTCACCTAACTGGTGGTAGTGCTAGTTCCTGGCCAGTGCCTGACGTAGTCCCAGTTCTTTGCGTTTCCACCAGCAAAGAACTGGCTCCACGAGCAAAAAAACTAGTGCTAAGCAATCACCAACTCTTAACTTCTTTCAAAAGAAACACAGGAGTCATGTCATCACTACAGTTTGGGCGAGTCTTCTGGCTGAAGGAGCCACTGAAAATGACTTTATATGGAATCTGCACACAGTCCCTTTTAAAAAAACTCAGGAAGCGTTGTGCTATGACCTTAGTGAATTAAAGGAGATTTTGTGTGTTGGACTAACTTAAGGTTTTTATTATAGTCTGCTTGAAATTGGGATTAGGCAACCAAAACTTTCTTTAGCTAAACTACTTGATAAATTGTGTTAGATACTTGTGATTTAGAACAGAAGACTTAATACACATGCCTATTTTAGCGCTGATAATCTCATTATGAATTGGGGATTATGATCAGACATATATCTAGATGAGAGACTTTTTTTCAAGATCACTAAGAAGGTCCTCATAATCTGTTTAAGGCAATCGGTCTCCATGTTCCATGATGTGGTTTTTTGGAAAAGCTCACTAACAAGGTTTTGCAGTGTAACAAGACAGCAGCACCATGCTAACAGCAAAGCAGCACCATTCCAATAAGAGAGCAGCACCATGCTGACACGAGAACAGCACCACGCTAACACGAGAGTGGCACCATGCTAACATGGTTTTCATGGTCTAAAAAATTAAGTCCATTTTTGTTTACAAAGTCACATTCAAAACAGATGTTTCCTTAAATTCACTTCGAAACCCTCAAGAGGTCTGGACCTGCCAATGATTTTGTTTTTCAGAGACCCAACATCAAGACCAGATCAGGAGTCTGATCTCATTTTAACCCACCATGAGGAGAGATCTTTGCTGCAGTTAGTAAGTTACAGCAGCAAAGACAAAAAANGATACAGTCTTTGTCTTCAGTCTGGCTCAGTGTTCATCCTCACATCTGGAGTCCTAACCTGCTGTAGGAGCCGTGGGCCTGAAAGAGGACACCGGTCCTCTCCGAGTCTGAGCTCGATAAAAACACAGAGCTGAATGTTAATCAGCCTCAGACTGAAGAGAGGAACAGGGCCTCTGGGTTTACTGAGAAAACAAGGCCAGGCAGGGAAAAGCAGCCCACTGTGTGTGTGTGTGTGTGTGTGTGTGTGTGTGTGTGTGTGTGTGTGTGTGTGTGTGTGTGTGTGTGTGTGTGTGTGTGAGTGAAAGAGAGAGGGAGTGAGTGGGGGCGTGTGTAATAAATCCAGCTGTCTGCTGATGGAGAAGCTGTGGATCGGGTTTGTAGTTCAGTAAAACTGAACACCTGAAGCTGTTGGCCAGAAACACTTCAGGCCTGTGATGACTTTCTAAGTTGTCTACACTACCTGGCTAAAATAAAAGTGACCACTTCAAAAAAAAGGTCACACACTCTCCTTTAGCTTTGATAACAGCACACATTCACTGTGTCATTGTTTCAATAAACTTCTGCAATGTCACAAGATTTATTTCCATCCAGTGTGTCATTAATTTTTCATCAAGATCTTGTATTGATGATGGTAGAGTCTGACCACTGCACAAAGTCTTCTCCAGAACATCCCAAAGATTCTCAATGGGGTTAAGGTCTGGACTCTGTGGTGGCAAATCCATGCGTGAAAAAGATCTCATGCTCCCTGAACCACTCTTTCACTATTTGAGCCCCATGAATCCTGTCACTGTCATCTTGGAACATGCCCGTGCCATCAGGGAAGAAAAAATCCATTGATGGAATAACCTGGTCATTCAGTATATTCAGGTAGTCAGCTGACCTCATTCTTTGGGAACATAATGTTGCTGAACCTGAGCAACTGCAGCAACCCCAGATCATAGCACTGCCCCCACAGGCTTGTACAGTAGGCACTAAGCATGATGGGTGCATCACTTCACCTGCTCTCTTCTTACCCTGATGCGCCCAAGACGATGGTTTCCCACCATCCCTCCAGTTTTTAATAATGCGTTGGACAGTTCTCAGCCCATTTTTAGTCGTTTCTGCATCAATCTCCTTACATGTTTTCTCTGCTTGATGCCAATGATTTGACCCTTCTCAAACAGACTAACATCTTTTCCACTACAACAGGATGTCTCTCTCCATGGTTTTTGAAGAAATGAGAAGCAACTCTTTACATCAGCTGGGGTTAAATAACTTGTTTCCAGCTGAAAGAAAATCACCCATACAGTAATTATCCAATAGGAGGCTTGTACCTATTTGCTCAGTTAAATCTAGGATGCAACTTTTTATTTGGCCAGGCAGTGTATATGTCTAATTGTATACCCAATTTCAAATTAGATTATTAGCACTTAAAAAGGGTTATTTCTAAATGCTTATTCCCAGCTTCCTGACTGGGACTAGACAAGACAGATTGGACTGGATTGATTTACAGCACGCCAAACTCTTTATGACAACACCACGACGGCTGACGAAGTTGAGCAGTGAGAAGAGAGATCTGTGTTTTACAATGCTGACAACTATTTCTGTGATTTATCTAGTAGTGATTGTGGAAACAGGAGCTGGACTGTCAGACAGAAAAGGAACAGAAGAACAGAAGAAAGCTCAACAGGAGAATGATAGAGCATGAGCTTAAGGTAATACACGAGCAGAATACAAAAGCACACACTAGAGGTTAACTCAAGAGCCAAGCTGTTTGTGGAAATGTTCATTCCTGCCCACATGCAGCAGTTATTCTGCTGTGATCTGCTCAAACCTGAGAGTCTATCAATACAATGAAGAGCCAGGTTACGTTTGCTCTTCTTGGTGAGGTTGGAGTTGGTAGATGTGCACTGGTAGGACACAACCAGGGTTAACTCACGTTACACAGTACACACATATCTCAGAGCATCTGGATCTGAGTAGCGCTAAATGTAGCCGGCAACTAAACTATGCTACAAACTCACAAAGTTTGCCTACTTTCACTTTTATGCCAAGTGCTCTTCTGTTATTTATTGTTTTGAGTGCATCAGATAAAAATGTAAATGCTGTATTTTTTCCATGCCATCAGTGTGAACACACATATGCATTTAAAACAGTGAGTGTAAGTGCAGATGTCCCCATTTTGGGACACAGCCAGACCCTAGTGGACACTCAGGGAACTGCAGTTTATTTTGACATGGCGCTCTATAGAGGCTGACTCACTGCTGGAGACAGAACCAAGTGGACACTCGGGGAATTGCAGATTTCGGGACCATAAGGTGGCTGTAAATGAGTTCTGTTTTTATCGTGTTAAATATTTTCTCTGATAACTGAGTCTATATTAAACTGTGCTGACAGACACACACACATAGTTTTGCCTCTGTGTGTGTGTGTGTGTGTTTGAAGTCAGTCTTAGTGTGAACAGATAATAAGCCTTCAGAGATCGTGCTCACACATTGTTTGCTGCAGTGTCCATGCAGTTAATGTCAGCACCAATGCATGATGGGAGTCTGAGCTGCAGAATGGTTTTACTGAGCATTAGTGTAACCCTGGTCTGCAAACAATCATCACACACAGTATAACCTGTCAGTGTGTGTGTGTGTTTGTGTGTGTGTGTGAGAGAGAGAGAGAGAGAGGGCAGAGGGAGGGATTATCTTCTGGAACATTCTGTCTCTGAATAAGGTTTATCATGTTGTTAGTGTGTATCATGTTGTTAGTGTGTATCATGTTGTTAGTGTGTATCATGTTGTTGGTGTGTATCATGTTGTTGGTGTGTATCATGTTGTTGGTGTGTATCATGTCTTATCTCATGTTCCAGTGTCATCCTCTCCTGTAAAAACTCTATCAGGTGTAGTTTTGTTAGGACCTTCAAAGATCTGATGCTGTGATCAGCTCATTGGTGGATTCTCAGTCCCTGCTGTGAGTCTATGTTAGTTTTTAGTATATTTGAGCAGACAGGAAGTCAGGAGGGGCTCAGAGCTGAGCTGCTTCTAACTTTAGCGCAGTGTTCCTGTTAGTCTAAGATCCAGACATCAGATTAATACAGTCTGTCATCAGATTTTATTAATCAATCCTGACCTGAGGGATGTAGAGACAAAACCAACTTGAGCAGCTGCAGGTTTTATTCTGATCCTTCCTCATTTATTAAACAGGATCAAATCCAGATTCTAGCGTAAAAAAACTAAGATATCATGCAGTGACACTCTTAGTTTTTTTGCTCACTCCCCACACAGAGATCCTTCATGTGTAAGCGACCCTGGTTATTTTCAGTTCTACAGAAAATTCCGATACTCCCAAAAGCACCATCCGCGTGCTGTCAAGAGTTGCAAAAAGACACAGCAGACCTCCGCGAGGTCAAAAAGAAACAGACCGTGCTGCTTCTGTAGATTTGTGTCAGTGCCAAGTTTGAAGAGAGCCCTGACTGAGTTTCCTCTGATCCTGATGGAAAATTAGAAAACTGAAAATACTTTAGATCAGCCCTTAAAAATGTAAACTCATCTTATATATGTGCACGTCACAGTCTGATTCATGAAGTCCTACATCGTCTTCATTAGTTAAACTCTGCCCTGGTTAAACTGTACCTTCACACACACACCCTCACTGCTGTAGACGCAAAATAGTGCCTGTAACTCCATCACATATTTTAGGGATGCTCAGAACTAGATCAGTTTTGGTCTTCCGTCTTTAATTGTCCTCTGAGATATTTAAGAAAAACATCCCCTTTGCCCTCTGATTGCTATCTTTGGCGAACCCCCAGAGAATGGATCCACAACTTTGAAACAGATGAAGACTCTTGCATTCTCTTCTTGAACTGGAAGAATGCTGCTCCACCCACACACACACACTCATCTCATCCATATGATTATATCCAGTCTTCATTTGGAAAAGATCCATTACAGTGTGAATGGTGCCATCCAGAACTTCCACAGCACTTAGGATGATTTTATGAACTTTGTCAGGAATCTTGATGGTCTGTAATTGGACCGACTATTATCCAGCAGTTGGTTATACAATTAAAATGCTCTGACTGATAACACTTCATCTATGTGTGCAACTGGAGCCCCCTCCTTATCCGTGTGTGTGTATGAATACGTGTATTTACCCTTCTTTTTTGTTTTAGGTTACCTCTTTACTCCTCAAACTCTTATTTTTTTAGTATTACTCTTCTTATTACTATTTTTATTATAATGATTTTATTTTATTTTTACTGTAAGTGAGCTTCTTTGCCAATTTTTTTTTCATTTCTGGGGAAGTTTCTATTATTTGTGTTGTGGTGTTTTGGTATGTGTTTCACCAAAACCCTAATGTTCCTCTCCATTCTAACTTTGACTGTTGTGAATCTGTATTCATGGAAATTCAACGAAATATCTCGGAAAAAAAGAAAGATGACTCAAAATATATGAAAATCACTGAAAAACCAGGGGTGGAAGTAATTAATTCCAAATACTCAGATTACTGTAATAAGTAGTTTTTTGGGGGTACTTGTACTTAAATAAGTAGATTTTCAAGTCTGTACTTTAACTTGTACTTAAGTAATCATTATGTCATGTAATCTACTTAGTTACTTTTAAAATCATAGTTGAGTACTGAGTGTAATTTTCATTAATATCTCGATCTTTATCTGCATTTTTGTAGCCAGTAAGGTGATTTGATAGCAAACAAGCCAATGAAAATCTGAAGATATGGATGAAAAACAAAACAAAACAAAAATATGTTAATGGGTGTTAATGATTGATCGCTAATTGGTTTAGTGTAAAGAATTTAACCAGTTAAAATGTATTCATAATGTGTGCAATTGCAGCTCATCTAATTTTGTTTTTTGTCTGCCTGAGACCTTTGCTGTATAAGGAAACAAAAACTTAAAATGAGAAAAAGAAAGACCAAAAAAAACAACCAATCAAAATGAGTGAAAACCACTTGTTTTCTGTCTCATCAGTTATTAATGATCATTGATTTTTAGCATTTTAACTGTTGCTGATGCAAAACACAAAATGTAGAGCCCTATCTGGAGAGGTGACAGTGACATCACCAGTTAAAAGTAACTAATAATCTGAGTAGTTTTTTTGACAAATACTAACACCAGTACTTTTACTAGTGATTGAGTAATATTTTAGGAATGTAACAGTTATTGTACTTGAGTACAGATTTTCAGTACTCTTTCCACCACTGCTAAATACCTGATGGAAGCCGACACTGCAGATGAATTTGATAGTAGCCCCACCTAAAGTAAAACCAATGATAGTCACCGTCGTCACCACGTCTTAAAATCACCTTTGCTAATTTACTTTTAACTCCAAAGTGAAACAGAGGGTGGATCAATCCCACCCCAGCCCGTCAGTGTATTGGCCTTTAACCCTTTCAAAACCATTGGGATCAGTTTTAGAAGGGATATACGCAACTTTATGCGTACTTTCATGCGTATAATGTGTGGTGTTTCTCCTGGAAGGATGCACCAAGTCTTATTTGTACAATATGTGTGTATTTGACTGTTGATGATACGTACTAACCTTTTTAGAACTGAGTTATGTCCTGTGTTTGTCCTGTTTACGAGGATGTGTGTTTTTTTTATGTGTGTGTGCAATTTAGTGCATGAAGTTATCCTACGGTCTCAGAAATGTTTCCAGTCTTCTTTTTGCTTTGTAAGTATGATTTGAGGCTTGGATTGTTGCTAAACTTAATAAATACTGAACCATGCCTTGTTTGTACTGTACAATGGGCGTGAGAAGCTGAATATCTTTCTTTTCTACTTCCAGATTCAGTTTTTGTGTCATGAAGAGAAGAAAACATTCTTCAGTGGCTTTTGTGCAAAGAGAGGGAGAAGATCTGAGATGCTGGAGGATGTAGTGATGCTGTCAGCAACTCTTTAAATACAGAGTACGAGAAAAGAAACCTCATAGATGTTGGTGTACATATGTTTGTAAATGTTCCAATTTTCAGCTCATCCTGTAAAATGTATTCATTCTTTTGTTTGAAATGTTTTTTTTCTTCACTAAACCTCTATGAACCAATTCTCTGTTTGTGTTTTTCTTCAGTTTAAAGTGTTTTTCTCTCACATAACATGCAGTAAATTGGAAATAAATCAGATATTGAACGTTCAAAGTATTAAAAAAAAAAATGGGCCAAAGCACTTCCTCACAGGACATTTTTTGACCGTTAAATGATCAAAATAAGCAAAATAGTCCAGGCAGGCATTTTGGGGTTCAGGTGTTAATGAAGAGCAGGTTTAACATTGGTGTGTTGATATCTTGAGACACAGACATCAACTGAAGCTGTGATGCAGATGACATGACCATAGACTGTATATAGAATTGACAGGTTAGCTCTGCCTTTTACTGTTGTACGGTTTAGAAGCCAAAATAACCGCCTTACTGGAGCTGCTATGGTGCAGCCAGAGTCTGCGCAGTAGAGAATTTGAGTGGAACCAGGTAACAAAAAAGCAAAAATAAATAATTGTTTTTCTTTTGAAGGTCTCATCTCTTCTTGTCTCTCTTTAACTAAGTTTCTTATATCCCCTGAAAAAAACTAAGCACAAACGGCAGCTGCCAATCATTGCAAAAAGCAATTTATAATCCAGATTTTAATGTCAATGTCAGCTTTATTTATAAAGCACATTTTTAAAAAAAGCCAGCGGCCAGCCAAAGTGCTTTACAGTGCAAAGAGACAACAAATACAGTATAGTCCAATACAGCAATAAAAGAATAAAAGCTAAATAAGCTTAAAAGCATAAAGGATATCATAAAACAACATAACACAACTTAAAAGACAGAGTAGAAGTGGCTACATTCTGTCAAAAGCCAAGGAGAACAAGTGTGTTTTAAGTTGTTTTTTAAAAGTTGGAGCTACCACTGAAGATGCTCGATCATCTCTGGATTTCAGCAAAGAACAGAGGATCATCTGAAACCATCTGATCGGCTCATGCAGCTTATAGCTGGACAGATAACTGTAATGATCGTTCACTTGCGGATAAAAGCACCAAAATTGGCACACATACTCCTTAGATGTTGCTCTTTTGAGAAAACCATCTGGCCAAATGAAAATTCAAGATGGCGGCCATTTTCAAGATGGCCACCATTGAAAATATAGTAATATTGCATTTCGCCATAGAATCCCATAAACTTGTCCTATTTGAATGATCTTGGTGTCCAATTATACATTTATCACTATGTAGAATCCACATTTGGACCCATGGACTTACTCAGTGGCTTCCTTGGACCATATTTCAGTTCCGGAATTCTAATATTCTACTAAATATGAGGTTTACATTATGTCTGACTCGAGTACAATGGTTGGTAGTCTGTCTTAGTGTTGTTAAAGGTTTAGTGTGTCTGTGGGGTGGGGTGTGCAGTGAGGGTGTGTGTCCTCACTGCACACACCTATATCAGTCCCAAAATCCTAATATTCAGCTAAATTTGATGTTCATGTCACGTCTAACTCACCTAAAATGCATGGTATCACATGGGATCACTCTTTGTCTGGTCTCTACCCTTCGACCTGTTCGGCGTGGGTGACCCTGCCAGGAGTACAATACTCCAGCCGACATAGCTCTAGGGGTCATGGAGACACACAAACTGCCCACCATGATAAGGTGATGATCCCTCCGAGGCAGGATTGTTTTTTTTTTGTCTTTTTCTTTTTTTTTTTTTTTACACGTTGGGCTGTTTGGATGAGTAGGCCTATACTACAGCGCTTTTAAACCTCACACATGCAGCTGCACAGTGCCATGCGGGTCAGACCAAAGCAGTAGCATTTGCATCGACCGCAGCATTCCAACTTGCATCCACACTTGGTCAGCTGCTGGCAACTCTCTGCAATTGGTGGGAGCTCTGTCCAAACAATGTGCCACAGATCTCCTTTCTTGGTCCAGCCCCAATTAGCAGGAGTCTGCGTTTCTGGTTGATATACTGTTGACTGACTCCAGATGCAGCCCGCTTGGTAGGATGCACACATGACATGTTGCTTCAGTGCTGATCGGGTTGGAGAAATGGCTTTGTATGGCCTCTGCTTCCGAGCAAACATGTCCAACCTTGCATCATTGACACCTTCAGCTGTGCTGGATCTGTCGTACATCATGACCACAAACTTCTCCAGGGTTTTCAGGTCTTCATTGTCCAGTACAGGTGGGTAATGGCTGAGTTTGCTGAAGACACTGGAAGCCTCATCACAAACATTCCAGGTTTGCCAAGCAGACTTTTTCCCTTTGCCACGGAATGCTGAAACAATATCACAGCCTGTGAATGCATGGAAGAAGAGCATCCCTTTGCTCTTTTCTGCAAGAGTACAACAGAGGTCATGAACAGGAATCCACTTCAGGGTCTGTCTTTGGCCAAAGGCAACCCACAACTGCTGCAGACCGAGCTCCTGAAGTGCCTCCAGAACACTGACTGCAATGACGACAACATCTGTGTCTTTGGCTTTGACCATGATGACCTCGCTGCCTGCTTCTGTGGCATGCCTGGCATGCACAAAGATCCAGGTGTCAGCTTCTTCATGACTGCATGGTGCCACCCCAGCCAGACTGATAGTGCTGTTGCTGATAGCATCTTTTTCCTTGGTCACAATCACCACATTTGGTGAGGCCACACATGCTATCTGATCAGCCAGAAAGTTTGTGTCTGTGTGCGAGTGTTAGTAAGTGTAATCTGTGCAAATAATTTAATTATTTAATATTTAATTTTACTTATAGATATATAGATAGATAGAATATTATTATTTAATTATTTAATTTAATATTTCATTTAGTGATGCAGACAAGTCAAGCATGTTTTTTTGTGTGGAATTTTTTTTTTTTAACTCAGACACAATTTGGCAGACAGACAGACAGACACACACACACACACACACACTAAACCTCTAACAACACTAAGATAGACTACCAATCATTTTACCCCAGTCAGACATAATGTAAACCTCACATTTAGCAGAATATTAGGATTCCAGGACTAAAATATGGTACAAGGAAGCCACTGAGTAAGTCCATGGGTCCAAATGTCGATTCTACATAGTGATAAATGTATAATTTGACACCAAGATCATTCAAATAGGACAAGTTCATGGGATTTTATTGCAGAATGCAATATTATTGTATATTCAATGGTGGCCATCTTGAAAAACAGCCGCCAGCTTGAATTTTCATTTGGCCAGATGGTTTTCTCAAAAGAGCAACATCTAAGGAGTATGTGTGCCAATTTTGGTGCTTTTATCCGCAAGTGAACGATTCTCCTGTAATATGCAATTAGCCGCCCAGCTATTAATAAGACCAGACAGGTGCTCTGGGGCCAGCCTGTTAAGAGACTTAAAAACAAGTAGAAGAATCTTAAAATCGAGTCTGTACTTAACAAGCAGCCAGTGCAGTGAAGATAGCACTGGGGTAATGTGCTCAAATTTCTTGGTCCCAGTGAGGAGACGGGCTGCTGCATTCTGAAGAAGCTGCAGACAGTTTATTTCTGACTGTTCAATGCCAACCAACAAGGAGTTTCAATAATCTAGACAAGGAGTAATAAAAGCATGGATGACCTTTTCCAGGTCCTTCTGTTTTAGGTAGCTTTTAACTTTGGCTCATAGCCGCAGCTGGAAGAAGCAAGATTTGACCCCAGAACTCACTTGTTTATCAAATTTTAAAGCACCATCTATAATAACACCAAAGTTCCTTGCATGTGCGTTAACGTAAGGTGCAAAAGGGCCAAGAGAAATGAGAAATGTCTATATAACTTATGAAAAATCAACTTCTCAGAAAAAAAACTTGAACACAATGCAGCCAAATAACATCTTCTTATCACCACAGTGGGAGGATGTGAGAAACATTTCTACGAGTTGTAATATTTTTTTTAAGTTTAAGTACCTCTAATCTGGAATGCATTGGGAGGCGGTGTTTTTGACCTATACTGCAGCCAGTCACTAGGGGGAGCTGTTTTTGCAGAGACCTTAGTTAGAGCTGACTGTCGTAGCGTCCGTGACTTTAACAGTCTATGAATTAGACATGTAACTTCATAAAAACATCACTTCAGCTTTATGCTCCAGGGACAGACCTCATCTGTCTTTTTAACCAGATAACACAGAAATGTCTGCAGCTAATATCTGCACACACACTCTCTCTTCAACTCCCAATGATAAGATTCTGAAGGTCAAAGGGCAGAGGTCAAATATCAGTATGACCTCTGACCTCCTTTCCCTCAAACAGGTCAGTGTCCCCTTAAGATCTAACATGGAAAAAACCTTCAGCTCTGAGAGAATAAAGAATCTCCAAGTCCGCCTGTGTGAGCGTGTGAGTGTGTGTGAGCGTGTGTGTGTGTGAGTGTATGCATGAAGGGGGTAGTAAGTAGGTCTTGGTTCAGATCCAGCTGGTCTGTGGGAGGACTGTGGGACATGTTTACCATGAAGGACCCCGGGGAGGTTCAACCATTAAATCCAACTTTAACTGTCCAATTTCAGCTACACACACACACACACACACACTCATACTCACACACAATTATCCCTCCTGCCACACATGCACACACAAACCATTACTCTCTCTCCACACACACACACACACACACACACACACACACACACGCACACACACACACACACACACACACACACATCATTACCTCCATCAGTGTTTCTGGAGTCACGGTGACAGACATGGAGCTTGAATTTTTATGAGTGTCTTTGTTAGTGTGTGAGTCTGTATGTGTGTGTGTGTGTGTTATCTGAAATATTTGTGGTCAGCCTGTTCTGCTCTGATGTTCTCACGCTCCGACTGATCCCAGAATACAACAGGAAGTGACCGTGGGGGGGGGGTCTTTTTTTAAAGGACAATTTTTTGGGAGCCTTATGTGTCTTAGTGTGTGTGTGTGTGTGTGTGTGTGTGTGTGTGTGTGTGTGTGTGTATGTGTGTGAGCTGTTTTTCTCAGTAGTATATTTTTGTTCCCCTGAACTCAGAGGGGTGTATGATGAAGCTGCTCCCACATGCCTGGTCCTTCTCTCAAAAAGTTGGATCCTCCTGAAGCTTAAGGAGAAACTTTCAAGTCTGATGAAGCTCATCAACAGCTGTCTCTTTAAGATCAGGCTGCTCTACTGAGCACGCTCACATAAAACAAGCTGGAGTGATTTGGAGTGATATGAAAAGTTTAAGACCACAGCTCAAAAACTAAATTAGAAATCAAAGTTATCCCACAGTTCATGTTGATCACTTCAAAAATGAATTTTTTGATGTTTGATGTGAGTGTTTCCAGGAAGTCAGTGGGAACGTTTCTCCAAGTGGTGAAGATTGCGTCACGTTTTTCACATCCACTGTCTGGAACTGACGTCCATTTTTGTAAACTCTCCTCTCCATCCATCCCATAATGTTCTCCATGTTATTTAGATCATGCCCCCTGTAACATCTCCACATAACCAGCTGCTGTTTGACGCCACTGAACAACCCTCAGCTCCATTGTTCCATTGAAGGAAAAAGCAGATCATGATGCTCATCGTCCTGTGTTTTGACAAACAGCCAATCAGATCCTCAGGTTCAGCGGTGGTGAAATGTTTTTGTTTCTACCACTTGACTTTTTTGTCCCATAACCCTCAGGTTCTTACCATAAATTCTAAAAGTCTGTCTTATTGCGTCCAACCTCAGCAGTGATGGCGTTGTGTTGTGAGAGGTTTTGATTCTGCAGCTCAACAATCCGACCATGTTCAAAGAGAGAAAGATTTTTAGTCTTTACCATCAGGAGGTCATGACAGAGAGAATACCTGACAGAAAATCACTCTGAGGGGGGCAGTCTTAGTGGATTAGGTCACGCACATAGACTGTATAACGAGTGAACGTAACGACGTTCGGTTCAAACTGAAGCCTCCAGCAGATGCCCCGCCCCCTGGTGTCTGGCTGCAGTATGGGTCATAAGCCCCGCCCCCTGGTGTCTGGCTGCAGTATAGGTCATAAGCCCCGCCTCCCCATGTATTCCAGATATGAGCTGGGAAAACTTTAAAAAATTACGATACCTCGTAGAAACGTTTCTCTCATCCCTACGCTAAGGTGGTATGACAATGTCATCTGGCTGCATGGTGTTCAGGTGTTTTTTTTTTCTGACAAGTTAGTTTCTCATTAGTTATTGGACGTTAAAAACCTCGACATAAGTTTCGTTTTACGATAGTTGACAGCTGCCGTTCGTGAGTAGTTTTTACCGGGGATATAAGAAACTTCGGGAAAGAGCCAAAAGGAGACTAAACCTTCTGAAGAAGAAGAAATAAATATTTTTATTTCTCTTTTTTACCCTGCTCCACTGGAAATTCTCTACTGCTCAGACTCTGGCTGCACAATGGCGGCTAGAGAAACGGGGTTTTTTGGCTTCAAAAACGTAGAACAGTGACAGGCGGAGCCACGCTGTCCATTCTATATACAGTCAATGGTCACGCATCATGGGGTTCACCCTCAAGCCTGGGTTCAAATGCAGCCTGCAGCCTGTTTCCAGCATGTCACTCCCCACTCTCTCCCCCTTTCCTTCTCTATCAGTCGTCCTCCTTATCAAATTAAGTGCATGAAAAAGCCCAAAAAATTACTCAATGAGAAAAGGAAAATCACCTTGAATACTCATTTTGTGCAGATGTTGTATCTTTTAGAGCAGGGGTGTCCAAACTTTTCCAAAAGGGACGTATTGTGTACTATGGAAAGGACCAAGGGCCGATGGCTCTTACGGACAAGTAACAAATGAGTGCTTCATTTGAAAACTATTTCGTTTTGGCGATTTTTGTGAAAAACACAAACAACCAAACAAAAAAACTGTCTCCAAGTTTAGTCAAACATGCTCGTGTTATTATCACAGACATATGAGATAACACCAAACCTGAGAGAAATTATTATTATTTTTCTTTTAATTCATTTGGCAGGATCAGGATCTGGAATTGATCATGTTTGTTTATAAGCATATTTTCAACCCCAAATATTTCTGATCCTGCATTCTGAACCATTTTATGCATCAATTTTTGTCATTTCTTCACCATTTTGTAACTTTACATCAGCCTTTTGTCCCCTTGTGTGTTTTTTTTTCTATAAAGTGTACAAATCAAATTTTTGTGAGATGTTACCAGACATATTTAGGTTTTTAAAGCATTTGACAGAAACTGTAAATTTACACGATTACTACATTATTAATTTAAGTTACAAAATGAACACATGATAAAATGAAGGCCGGGGGCTGCATGAAGATAGACGGAGGGCCACAATTGGCCTCAAGGCCTTAGTTTGGACATCCTTGTTTTAGAGGCTGTGCTCTTAAACTTTTCATCAGCTTATGAACACAGTAATTACCTTTCATTGATGTTTGCAATCAATACTTACTCATTTTTTTGTCTCCCTCCCATTTCCTTGTTTTTCATTCTGAAATTCCACTTCAGAGTTTTTCATGATCCAACAGTGCAAAAATGTAAGTTAGTGCAATTTTTTAACAGGTCCTGAGATTTTAATGAGGAGTGTATATTTGAGGTTTGTGTCTTATAAAGAGTGGTATCATAGGTCTGTGGGGTATTACATACGGGTGTTTTGGGACTTTTTGTTATGTTTGGACCTGGTCTTCATGTCGCCCTGCTTCATTTTTCTCCATCTGTGGATTCAGTTTCACTGTGGGAGGTTGTTAGGTGAAGCCACTCTGTGTTTATGTGCTCAGCTCCTTCTGAGGTCTCTGAAATTATACTTTTTGCATTCTGACCTCTGAAGATTATCATTAGAAACAGTTGAGCAGGAGGAATCCTGCACAGGAACTTCCTGTTAGGAAGAGGATCGAGCTGGAGCACAGGGTCGAGGTCGTCTCCACATACCAGAGCTCAGATTCCCTCCAAATTCGATTATCATGAATGTAAATATATTTACTTTCAGCTCAGAGGGAGCCGGCTGCTGCTGTGAGGGGGTCAAAGGTTACATCACACTCTCTTAACCACTTTCTGTGTTATTCCAGGAGCAGCTCACCTATCAGCAATTAGCTCTGCTTATACTACCTGACACCTGAGAGCAGGTAAAAGCATACAGCATGTACCTGTGATGGAGTCAAATCAGAAGTGTCAGAAATCATCACATCACTTTCAGGGCAGGCGTCAGGAGAAAGGATTATGACAAAGACTTCCTGGAGAACCAGCAGTGAAAGTCAGCATAACTCCTGAAACAGGAACTTGACTAAAATGTTCATCAAACTCAAACATGAGTCTCCCCGACTCTGACTCATCCAACAAGACACAAATCAGATCCACATTGAGCATCTGTGCTGCTGCTCTCTGTTCCCACCCACAGCTCAGAGCCTCAAGGAGGAGGAGTCTGATTCAAGCAGCAAGGAATTCCTGCACAATATTTTTCATCCTGCAGAGAAGAGCCATGGCTTTAAAAACATAAACAAGGTCGTGTGAACGTTGAGGGACCTCCTGTTCCCCCCATAATGAGAAACTGAAGGAATCACGTCCTCCTCATCCCAAACTCAGAGGAACATTCATTCATCAGCCTCAAAACTTCACAGTGTACAAGTTTACTGGTCAGTACAAAACCTGAGCCCAACCCACACTTAACATGCAGTGTGTTCTCTGCAGAACAAAGGATGCTCTATGAGTGTTCTCAGTGTTCTACAAACAACCACAATCCCATCAGAGATGAAGGCGCGGTGAGCACTGATGAACACAGACTGATAGATGGAGGATAATCTGGAGCTTTTGACAATTGTATAAAAAAACCTTCAAGATATCAGACACTAAAGTGAAAAAAACATTAAGTATCATGAGAGAAACCTGTTCACTTTTGACCTGATGTCAGCAGCAAAGTTCACACTCTTACAAGAAGCTGTTTCCATGGTGTGTCATCATCCTGTCCTCAACAACTCTCAGTAAACATTTGTGAACGAAGAGACCAGTGATTTCCACTTCAGTCATGTCTTTTATTTTTATAAATGCAATGATTTCCGCTTCAGTCATGTCTATTTTTATCAATGCAGTGATCTCCACTACAGAGTACTGTCTGTTTGAGTGAATTCAGTATTCTGAATCTGAATCGGTCTATTTTTATTAATGCAGTGGCCCCCACTAAAGAGTCATATCAGTTTTTATAAATGCAGTGATCTCCACTATAGAGTCCTTTCCTGCTTTATTGATGCAGGCATCCCTATGACAGAATCACATTGGTTTCATCAATGCAGTGACCACCACCAGGTGATGTCAGTTTTAATTAATGCAGTGATCTCAACTAGAGAGTCAAATCTGGTTTTATTGATGCAGACATCTCCAATATAGAGCCATGTCTTTTTGTTAATGCAGTGACTTCCACTTAAAGTCACCTATGTTTTTATCAATGCAGTAACCAACACTAGGTGAAGTTAGATTTAATTAATGCAGTGATCTCCACCAGAATCATGTCATTTTGTGTCAATGCAGTGATCTCCACCAGAATCATGTCATTTTGTGTCAATGCAGTGATCTCCACTACAGTGTCATGTCTGTTTCTATTACTGCTGCACTCTTCACTTCAGAGTCATGTGTGTTTTGAATACAGTAATCTCCCCCCTCAGAATCATGTCCATCTTTATCTATGCATTGATCCCTACTTTGGAGTCATGTCTGCCTATTTTAAACACAGTTATCTCCACCAGTCATGCCATTTTTTATCACTGACGTGACTTCCACTTAGTCCTATCTGTTTTTGTTTTTGCATTGATCTCAACTACAAAGACATATCAGTTTTAATTAATGCAGTGATCTTCAACACAAAGTTATGTCTGTTTTTATAAATGCAGTGATCTCCACTTCAGAGTCATGTCTGTTTTTATCAATGCAGGCATCTCCACTACAGTCATGTGGGTTTTTATTAATTCAGCGATCCCAACTTCAGAGTCTGTTTGTTTTTTTAAATGCAGCGATCTCCATTATAGAGTCATGTCTGTTTCTATTTGTGCATTTATCTCCCTATGTAATCACATTTGTTTTTATTACTGCTGTGACCTCCATTATAGCGTCATGTCTGTTTCTATGAATGCAGGCATCTCCACTACAGTCATATCTTTTTTTGTTACTGCTGTGATCTCCTCTACACAGTCATGTCTGTTTTTTTATATATCGATCTTCACTACAGTTATGTCAATTTTTAACATCACAGTGGTTTCCACTAGAGTCATGTCTGTGTTAATCAATGTAAATCAATCTTATCTTCAGAATCATGTGTTTTTATTTATGCAGTGATCTCCACTATAGAGTCCTTTCCTGTTTAATTGATGCAGGCATCTCCACTACAGAGTCCTGTTTTTTCTATCAATGCAGCAATCTCCACATTAGAGTCATGTCTTTTGTATCAATGAAGTGACTTCCACTTTGAGTCCCCTGTTTTTTTAATGCAGTGATCTCCACTACAGAGTCATAGTCCCTGTTTTTTTTTTTGCAGAGATTTTTCTGGACTCTCAGAATTTTTATTTTATTTTGAACTGAGATGAATAAAACCACTCATTTTTTTCAATTAACTTGGTTCATTATTTCTTTTATCAGTACACAGCTGTTTACCCCTTTGATCATTCCTAAACCTCCTGTTCGGATCATGCTCCTGTTCAGGTGTTAAATATGCTGATATTTTACATCACACAAAAACATTTTTCAGGTTTCTGAATCTGATGATTATCCCTTCTTTCTGAAATATTAAATAACATAATTGACACAGTAAACAAAGCTAGGATTGAACAAATGAGAGCAGAGACAGAGTGTAGAAAAACATTTTATTGTCAGACCAGATTGAAAGTTTCTGTCAAAGATTGTCGTAATAAAACATGTTTGAACTGGAGTATGTGACTCAGGAAGAATAAATCCATGCTCACACCTGTACAGGTAATCCAACTCCAAAATACATCTGGTTATAAAATATAGACATCAGTACAAACACCTGAATCTCCAGCTGAACATGTGAAATACTTTAGATTCTCTGTGAGTGAAATATTAAAATAACAGCTACTGATCAGCAAAAATACACTCTGCAGCTCTGCGTGTGTGTGTGTGTGTCCTCTGTACTTTAAACACAACAGTGGAATAAATAAATCTGTTTTTACAGCAGAGGCACAAACTGACAGAGAGCTGAAAATCAGTCAAACAGAGAGAGTTAAGACGTGTGGAGGATATTTATCAAGTCACTAATGACAGGAAATGTGTCTTTACAGAGATAACTACGTGTTTACTGTTGTTTATTTGTTTATGTGTTTGAGGGAGAAGCTGATCAAACAAACTGTTCTTTTCAGTTCAGATTTATCTTTGTATTTGTTGGAGACTGAAAAACTGAGATTTTCTGACAGCGAAAAAGCTCTGAAAAGAGAATAAAGGATTCAGTCATAGACACAGAGCTCTGACGCCTCCTGCTGGCTGCTTCAGGTACAAACACTACACACACCTGCTCAGTAACTGCATGACACACGCAGAAACACACCCCCACACACACACAAAGGTTTATTGCTGAAGATGAAAGCAGCCTTTTCTTCACAGTTTGAGTTTCTAAAGTTTGTCATAGCAGTCGATAAATAACATCCCTTCACACAGAACAGACAAATGACTCAGACAAAAGCTGCTCAGATGTTACCTGTGATTAACCACCGTACCTGTCTGATGTTACCAGGTCGACCAGAAATGAAAACCCATGAAAAAAAGTCAGATTTAAGTATCTGTATTACGGATAATCTGGGTTTAAACTGATCTGAATCTAATCTTTTAGGGCCTTGAGTCTGAATCTAGAGTCAGCTGATCCAGGGTCAAGAGAACATCCTTCAGTGCTGATTTCTGGAATATACCTGCATAGCAACCCTCTGGTAAACAAACAGGAACAGGTTTGTGGGTTTAGAGTTAGAAATGGATGTTTCAAATAAATCCAAGAAAGACAAATAGATTCCAAAAAGCTGCTGTTTCAGAGTTTTAAAACTAACTGAAGCTTGTCAAAGTCATCGGGAGTGAGGGATTGTTACTTTCCCCTTTTACACTGTTTGTAAGAAAAAAAAAAGATGTTTACTTTAAACAGACTGAGATCAATACTATTTATGAGTTTAACAGCCCCTGTCATCTCAGATTAGGATTATTTATCCGAAACTAGCTTTAATTTGTGAACTGGACCATTCATGGTTTCACTTTGTTTCTAGGTGCCTCGATCATTTAGCTATAACTAAAGAAAGGCATCCTCACAACGGCGATAAATAGAGAGGAAAACAGAAAACAAACAAAGATTATCATTAACTTAAAACAAATATCTGTTGACCTGGACGTTCACCACGATCTGCTGACACTGACTTCTGACCATCCCTCTGACATCACCTACAAGAAGCCCCGCCCTTCTTGGACATTAGCTTATTGACAGGTGACATAACCAGAGTCCACTGACTACGCCCAAGTCTCCACTGAAACTGACCCCACCCAGCTGTTGGTGCTGTCAGGGCCCAGTAGACGCACCTGGACTGTGACTCCTCCCCCTCTTCCATCATGTGACACACCTGAAGGAAAGTCCTCCTCGCAAACACAGGAAGGGGCAGCCAATCAGGAGAGGCAGAGGGGGCTCGGGGAGGAGCTGAGGGTGCAGACAGGTGTGGGGAGACCGTAGTAGGCGGGGTCAGTGAAGGGGAACAGGAAGAAGAGGAAGAGGAGGACGCCGAGCAGGTAACAGGTGAGGACGGAGACGCGGTGAGGATGATCCATGGCTGCGCTGATGGCGGGAAAACCCATGTAGTTACAGAAGGAGTGACACAGGACCGGACCCATCAGGTGACCTGGAACCATTCAGAGGTCTTAGGTTAGAGTCTGAGAATCTCTAAGTGCATGTTGTAGATAATCATCCTTCTGTAGTTCACCCTGAAGCCTCCAAACATGACACATACCCCTTTTCCACCACTTCAAGTTCAGTGCTGGTGCCAGTGTTTCGTTGGTTCTAATTAGAGCCTAAGTGATTAATCGTTTGAAGGCTGATTATAGCCTATGACATAAGAAATCAGTTTAAGATTATGTGAAAAAAGTACAAACTTTCTCATTTATGGTCAAAATTTTAAGATGACAAAAGTCCAAGATAAAAAGTCTTCATTTTGAAATAAAGGCAGTTTTTGAAATAAAAAGTTGAAATTTTGATATAAAAAGTCAAAACTCTAAGATTCAAGTCAAAATTATGAGAAATAAAAAATAAAAAGATTTTTCAATAAGTTGTAGAATTTTGAGCATTCTCAAAACCTCACACCCATTCCTGCTTTTTCTGAACTGGAATTTTTAAATTGTATTTGTAGTTATAAAAACTGAAGAACAAAATGAGCTATCTTTGACTCTTTTAAAAATGATGTAGCGCAAAATATCCTTAATTGTGTCAAGTTAAATAAAACTAAATAAACAACAATCCCAAGGAAAAAAGGATTTTTCCCAACAGTTTCACACTCAAGACAGGTGTGTGTGAAACAGCTGATACAACTGATCCTGGGTCAGTCAGGAGCAGGAAAAAAAATCGCAGCTTTGGCGATCACATGATCATGATGTCTGAAATTGCGATTTCGATCAAAACACGATAAATCGTTCAGCCCTACACCCAACCATTAACCATGAGTGACAGAAAGTATTTTGTGTTATCATTCATATTTTCTGAGAAAAGGCCAAAAAATCATGAATTCTGCTGGGGGAGGTAAACTTTTGTATATCAACTGTATATCGGATATCAGCTTTTTTCCCAGCATCAGTATCAGCCCAGAAAATCCCATATTGGTCAGGCTCTAGTTCTTATCCCATTCTTCCAAAGAACCTCTTTGGTTTTCCACCGGTAAGTGCCACGATGTCATTACGTCATCGTAAAATGTCAGTCTGTCACTTGTTTCAGCCTTTAGTGCGCTGTGGCTGCAGAGGCAGAAGTTACACTTAACAGTGTTGGTAACTTCACACAAACAGCGCTGGAAATGATTAAAAAAGCAGAGATTTATTTCTGACTTTCTCTGTCCATGGAGTGAGCTCATTAGTGTGTGTGTACGCGCCTTGGTGCAAAACTCTGCAGCAGGAGATGCAGAAGAGAGAGTTTGAAGTGTTTCCCCTCGGTTTACAGCCTTCAGGCAGCTGCTTCTGTGGCTGCTGTGATAACAGTGTTATCTTCAGTTAGATGGCCCCCCAGTGTTTAAAAAGCAGAGATTTATTTCTGCATTACTTGTGGTAGTTGTGTCTTTATTTTGCCTGGTGTCTGTTGTATGGAGTCCACTCATCTGTGTGTGTGTGTGTGCTCACATGTGTGTGTTCATCTGAGCAAAACTGCCGTGAGTAGGTGAAAGTTGTGATCAAGAGACGGAAATTTCCTGTCATTTCAAAAGAAAAACAATACAAAGCTTCTCATTCTGTTAAATAAAAGAACAAGTATAGAGCTGATCTGTGAGAGACATTTTAGTTGTAATTTCACCTACATTTTAAGTTTTTAATGAGGAAACTCCAACCAAGCAGCAGACCACCCTCCCTGCAGCTCCTCTTTTTAAGAATGACTGTTTTTCACAGCTGAGTGTTGCTCACAGTAACCCCGCCCCCGGCCTCTGACGTAGTTGGTGCTTTGCTCTGGCCCAGTAAAGAGTTGGTGCTTGCTAAGCACCAGTTTTTGGCCTTGACAGTTTTTTGTTGTTGGAAACGCAAAGAACTGGAACTAATGGCCCCTTTCCACTGACTCGCCTTGGCCCTACTCTACTCGCCTCTACCCGGTTTGTGTTGCGTTTCCATTAGCGCGGTACTACGCGGCAGACGCCAGTTTTTAGTACCTACTCTACCCTGGTTCCAAGCGAGTAAAGCTGACACTAAAAGGTGACGTCGACTGTCTGCCGATCACTCATTGGTCAGAGAATGTCCTCACGGGAGCTTCTGACTCTGTAGAATCACTTACAAGAAGCAAACGAATAAGTCAGCGACGGGTTTTTAATGACATTTAAACCTGACGGCACAGAACCAGACTGAATGAACACAAAATACCACCTTAAAATGCTCCTTCATGATTCCTAAATAAGTTTAAAGTCCTTTTTTAAACCAAAAAGAAGTTAACAGCAAAGATAGTTTGGTTCAAAAAGTCTTTTCCATTAAATCAAAGTTCGTCGGCACAGTAGTGATCTGTCTGCTACGAGAGTCTTTAAGCACCAATCAGTCCATTAATCCACAGGGAACCAAAAAGGAAAAACAGTTCAAAGAAGAATGATTGATCAATAAAAAATCTCCGGTATACCAGGCCCAAAAATCAAAAATTAAAGCGATCTCACTGGATCCAGTGAAGAGTTAATGTCGTTAAGCAGCTCCTTCGTTTTCCTCTGCGCGCAGCAGCACAAGGCTGTTGTTTACCTCCGTTGTCATGACGCCCGACATTGAGCTTCTATATTACTTTAATGAAATCTTTTGAAAACTTTGTTTTTTCCTTTAAACACCACGATGGCACAAATGTTAGTACAAAATTATGTTCGTGTCGCGTTATAGATGAACATGCACGCACTTCTGCGCAGCACTTTAGCGCAGCTGTGTTATAAGATCCACGCCCACTGTAAGTCTGTAGTCGGGCTAGAGTAAAAGGTAACCAAACCCAGTAGAGCCGAGTAGGGTACAGTAGAGCCGAGTAGGGTAGGGCTGGAAATGTATAGTGGAAAAGCGCCATAAGTCAGGAACTGGCCTGGAACTAGCACCAGTTATGTAGAAAAAAGGGGCATGAGAGCACTTTAACCCCTGAACCACAGGAGGACAGGTGTGATGAGAGCTGCTCACCTGTCCTGATGAAGATGAAGGCTGTGTATGCTCCAAACACAGCTGTGTAGGAGAACTGGAACACTGAAAAACCAGAGAACATCATCAGCTGACCGCACAGGTAATAAACCTCAACAAGCAGCACCTGAGCTCACCTGCAGAGAGGAAGATCCCTGACAGAGTCCCCTGTCTGAACCTGAGCAGCTCGATCACATGATGGAAGTGAGCTGAAAGAAAGAGAGACAGTTATCAATCCATCTGTCAGTGACTATCAGGTAACAGGCTCCTCCTCTTTGGAATCATCAGCCAGTTTTAGTCCGTTATGATAAAGATTATAGTTGGAGCTGGATCAGGTTTGGACCAGGTCTTAGACGAGTGGTTCTCCATCTTATTAGGGCAGTGAGCCCACTTTTACATCAACATTTTCTGGTGACCCCAAAACATTTTCTTTTTAGAATTAATGTCTAAACTATAGAACGCAGCTTCATCGCCCAAACATTAACATAGCTCACCTCTAAGACGTTCTCAGTGCCTGCTCTTTAACTGTCAAACCAGTGGTGTGTACAGACATTTTGAGGGCAGGGGTGACAGAAAAAATAAAAGGCAAATACAGTGTTTTGGCTCTCAAGAGGACACTTGAGTATGTGTTTCGGCTCCCACAGGTCAGTTTATCATGTTTTAACCAGCAAAAGGAGCAGATTAGTGTGGTTCACCAACCAAGCAATTGTTCTGGCTCCAAAGAAGGTACTTAAGTGACATTTTATCACCAAAGAGGGCATTTTAGAGGGTGTTTTCATCAACTGCCCCTTCCTCTGTGTACACCTCTGGTTTTAAACTTTTTTTTTTAAATCATCTGTTGGGAAAAGGAAAAATCTTTTGTTGTTTGTGCCAGAAAATTGAGAGTTTTCTTTCTTGAATTTTTTTTTTCTATTTATTTGGCCCAAAGATGGTCATGGTGTTTGGGTTCCTCTTGGGCAAAGAAATCTTTCCATTTGTTGCATTTTTTTCCCCACTGACTGCAAGTTTGTGTGTCTACATGGTGTTAAATCCAGGCCAAAAGTATTGTAACTTGGAAAAAAAACCTTCAGATCTTTTTTTTAACTTTCAGATCAGATTTTTTCAGTCTCAAACTTTTTGCTGTGTTCTGGCGTAGGGGCGTGGCCTTGACTGAAAGGGATGTGGAATTGTGAGTGACAGCTTGGCAAAACATCCTTAAATCATATTGCCTTCAGGAAACGTGGGCACTTTGATAGACTGTGAACAACGTCTATGAATACGGTGACTTTTGAGACACAGGGTCATCCAACACTAACCCAGTATCTTGCTATGTAGCCTAATTTCTACTGCAGCTTATCTGTAGGGAGCATTTCTTACCCGTGTACCTGCACCTGCAGGTCGCCCCTTTGTTTTAATTCATGCCGCGATGCTGCGCTGGTCACGGTCTTGTGTGGATCTGGGACACATTATTTCTTTAGGTAGAGGTGTTAAACTCAATAATCTGGCATATTTTCCCGTTTTTATTTCTCAAAAATGATCACGAGGTGTCTAGAGTTACTAGTAAAGGGTATCTTTGTCCTTAGCACCAATTTATTTAAAGGTATCAAGAAAATAAAGGGTTGAGAAAGTGTTGATTCATAATCTATCAAAGTGCCCACGTTTTCTGAGAGCAATATGATTTGAGGATCCTTTTCCAGGCTGTCACTCACAATTCCACACCGCTCTCAGTCAAGGCCACGCCCCCACGCCAGAACACAGCAAAAAGTTTGAGACTGAAAAAATCAGATGTGAACGTGAAAAAAAGATCTGAAGGTGGAAAAAATGAAATCTGAAATTAAAAAGTTAAGATTTGAACCTGAAAATATTAAATTTGCAACTGAAAAAAGGACACATCACATGTTAAAATATATTTCAGAGTGAAAAGTGAAAAAAAATATTTGATCAAAATAATTACAAGCTATAATACTTTTGGCCTGGATTTAGCTCCATGTGAACAGGTTTAAGTGAGAGAACTCAACTAGTGCAATCACGTGATTGTGGCCATCAATCAAGATGCTCCAGCTCAGATAGTTTTATATGCTGCATTTTATATAGACTGGGTTTATATTTGAGAAAGTGAAAGTATGGAATACTGTTGTTTAAGATCATGTGTGGTGTTTTACTTTTACAAAGAATGAAACTTTGTTAACTCATTTTTTATCAACTAACAGACATTTCAGATGACCCCATTAAAATCCAGGGTGACCCCACATGGGGACCTGACCCCAAGGTTGAAAAAGACTGATGTATGTAATGAGTCAAATCTGGTCAGAACCATGGACTGAATAATCAGTGGACACCATGACAGTCAGCTCTGATGGAGATCTCTACAAAAACTGCTCCCCCTGGTGGCTGGCTGCAGTACAGGGCAAAATCAGTCTCCTCATGCATTCAAGATGAGAGGTGGTGAAACTTTAAAAAATTATGACAGCTTTTAGAAATGTTTCTCACATCCTTTAACTGCGATGATATGAAGATGTGATTTGGCTGCATTGTGTTCATGCCCTCTTTTTTTTGAGGATTGGTTTTTCAGTAGTTATTAGACATTAAAAACTGGGTTTTAAGCTTTGTTTTACATGATTGACAGCTGCTGTTCATGTGTAGATTTTCTCTGGGTTAAAAGAAACTTCAGGAAAGGGAGCCAAAATGAGATAAGACTCAAAAAAAATAGTAATGATATTCTTTGCTTTTCTTTTTCCCGGTTCCACTCAAATTCTTTACTGCATAGACTCTGGCTGCACAATGGCGGCTCCTGTGATGGGGGCTATTTTGGCTTTGAAGTTGTGAAAAGGTAGAAGGCGGAGCTGACTGTCCATTCCATGTACAGTCTATGGTCAGAACTCACCCACTCCAAAGAAAAGCGGGCAGGTCAGGATGGCAGTGGAGGGACCTGCACAGGGGACCAACATGGGCAGCATGCAGGCCCTGAAGACCAGCTCCTCTGTGAGGGGGGCCACCACCTGGTTCCTCAACCAACGCATGTCGCTGAGACAGAGGGTCCAGAACCACGGGTCTAAAGGAGGCACACACAACACATAAACGCACAGAAAACATGGAGAGTGTGTGAGATCATCAGAGTCAAACAGGGTCAGTGAGTCTTACCTATGGCAACACGGATCCCATCCATGAAGGTCCAGGGACAATCCAGGGCCAGTTGCATGAGGGGTCCCAGAAAGAGAACCTGGAACACAGGAACACACACAGGTTCAGAGCCCCTCAGGTCCAGACTGGTTCTAACTAGAGCTGGGCAACTGATTGTAAATTAGATTACATCTCAATATGACCTGCTCCGATGATCTAATGGCAGACAGTGTTATATTTCTTTAACCTTAAATGTGTCTGAATACCAGATAAACTTCTTTGCACAAGACATTTTCTGCTCCACACCAGTGTTACTCAAACCTGCTCAACCCAAGACACAAACTTTAAAAACTACCTTTGCAAGAGAAACAATCTAAGTGGTGAAAAAGGGGATAAACAGCAAGAAGAAGCAATAAAAACAGAGCCATGACATTTTGTTTATAATATCCTTTCTTAATCTTATATAATCATCTGATTTTCTGGGACACTAAGTTTTGTGTTACATTCTCTGTGAGCCATAATCATAAGCATTTCAGGAAACAAAGGCTTTAAATACTTCACTCTATGTATTATGAGTCGATATGATATCTGGGCTTCTTTTTCTGGAATGCAGGACCCAAAGTATAGAAGAAAAATATAGATTCATTGTAATTTACTTTTTTTGAGAAGCACCTGTTAATGCAAACAGTTAATTTGGTGAATTTTTTTAGTTTTTTTTTTCTTTTTTAATCCTACTTTTCTCCCTAATGCTTGTGTTTTTCTCATTGTGTTTTTCTTATTCAAAATGATAACAATGAAAAAAAAATCTCCTTTAATATAAAATTGATATCAACATCACATAAGATGTGGAACCTAAAAATAATTGCAACTGCAATATTGGGGGAAATGATCACAACTGGATCATTTTTGAAAACTTTTCCAACTCTAAATGGAGATAACTTTGTCATTTTTAAAAAGTAAATACAATCAGCTTTTTAGGAAAAACCTGTTTCCCCCCTGGTCCACACAGCATCATCATCATCATCATCACCATCATCATCACCATCATCATCATCATCACAGCAGGTGGTCTCTCACCATGGTGAGCAGCAGGGGGAGAACGATGGCAGGGATCAAACCCTCAAACCGGATCCCCATGAGAGCCAGAAATGATGAGCTGGTCTGACACACACACACACACACACACACACACACACACAAACAAACAAACAAACACATAACAAATAAAAATGACGTCACAATGTGGTTCAGTATCCTAATAGAAGCATTACATGAATGTGTGTATCGTGTGTGTGTGTGTGTGTGTGTGTGTTTTACTTACTGTAACTCCTGTAAACTCTCTCCAAACCCAAACAAACAGAGGAGACAGACCAGACACAATCAGGACACTGGTGAAACGTCTCTTTATCACTGTGGGGTGATCTCTGAAACACACAAGGTTAATCTTCATCACTACAACAATCATCCTCTTCATCATCATTCTCAGCACCATCTTCATCATTCTAACCAGCATCAACATCATCATCCTCATCACTACAACAATCATCCTCTTCATCATCATTCTCACCAACATCTTCATCATTCTAACCATCATCATCATCATCATCATCATCATCATCATCCTCATCATTCTAACCATCATCAACATCATCATCCTCATCACTACAACAATCATCCTCTTCATCATCATTCTCACCAACATCTTCATTATACTAACCATCATCATCATCATCATCCTCATCATCTTCATCATTCTAACCATCATCATCTTCATCATTCTAACCATCATCAACATCATCATCCTCATCATCTTCATCATTCTAACCATCATCATCATCAT
>RPOG01002129.1:0-106607 GCA_008086565.1 Thalassoma bifasciatum | reverse complement strand
AGGAAGCTATGGGTGCACACGGCAGACGAGTGGATGTGACCTTAAAAGTGGCTGCTCATTGGAAATGATTCAGCGAGATCTCTCATCCATCCCACAGGCTGCCGTTATGCTGCAGAAGCTTGTTATTATCACAGAACTGTTATTACAGTGAAGATTGGATATCAGAGGACACATGTACAGTGGTCTGATGTCTGAGCAACACTGCTGCAATACTCAGACAGACATTTCTCTTCACTTCCAACACAGCTCCAGGCTCTGCTTCTGTATGGATCCAACATCTGATAAAAAAAGTTACCCTCTTATCTGGGACGTTAACATCAGCATGCAGGGTGCATGAAAAACCCAATTTGGGAAGTACAATCTTTTAAATTAAAGACAAAAATATGAGGAACGTAACCATTATACTCATATACTGTGTTGTGATGAAAACATTAAAGTTGCTATGAAATGAAAAATGACTTTTTCTTTTTGCCTAGTTAGCCATTAAACAGAGAAAATGAGTGCTCTGTTTCCTGGAGACTTTAATAAAATGCTTTCATTTGCAAGGTTTTTAAAACAGTCACCGACTCATTTAAGCTCAATTAAATCTACATCAGGACAGAGTGAGCACAGGGAAGAAGTTACTCTCCACTGTACACATCTCTCTGATAATAGGAGTCATTAAAGACAGACATCATAGGAAATGTAAATAAAACAAAAACCCCTCCGAAAGGGGAAAATAATGAAGAGGGAAGCAACAAATAATGAGGCAGCCACCTGCAGCCTCAGCCCCACAGTCCAAAGTGAAGCAGCTTCAAGGAAAAGCAGAATTACTAACTCACAGTCTACATACTGATCAGAATATTTACTTACGTGGTGGGAAACTTTTTAAAGTCCACATTCAGACTGTTTGTTTCTGTAACATAGTTTTACCACTTTTTCTATCCTGCAGCAGCTAAACAGTCTTTTTCAATATATTCTGATTTACAGAAGTTAGCACAGGGTAAAGACTGTTCTTTTTGGGTCACTCCCCCTGACAGTGGGTTTAAAAAGTGAAGTACAAACAATAGCGACCCACACAACACTTGACTGTAGTGGGCAATAAAAGTAAACACTCCACTGGTCACCTGTCCTGTTGGCGCTCTGTGTGCTGCAGTAGCATGAGCCGCGGGGAAGATGTGTCGCGTGGGCAGTGGCTGTACCTGACCTTCATGCTGCTGTGATACAACAGTGTGGCATGTACATTTTACCTCCACACTCAGTTTTAGCAGTTTGTTTTTTGACAGTTCGACAAACCTACACCCATAATTACAGCGACCTTCTTTGTATTTTTGCAATTGAATGCAGTTAGTTGTCTTATATTTTTGTTTTAATGTTGTTTCATTCTTTCTCTTTTCTTTAGTGAGGTCAGCAAACATCGTTTAGGTCCTCTACAGTTATTCATTTACTAAAAAAATGTCTAAGGATTTGAAAATTAAGAGTCTTCTATGGAACAGGGCTGGTTGGTTCAGTGTCTTCTGATTGAAGTTTTTACAAAAAAAACACTTTTTTTCTTATTCCAGACATAGTTTGGTTACCAGTCTTGCATAAATTACCTGAAAACAGTACTTAAATAAAATTGCCCCCTCCCCCCCCTCACAGACCCCCAGCATTCAGCTTTTATCTTACAATGCATAAGTACTAGAAGTGGGCGGATAAATCCAAAATATTGAAATTTTGATACCAACGTTGGTGTCAGTATTGATCAATAATTATGTGACGATGCTTAAGTTTTACTTTCACTTTCTCTTCATTTTATGTGCTCCTCACACTCACTTTGCTTTGAGCACTCTGCTTAATAGGTTTTATTTTGCTAAACAAATTTATTAAACCACCACTGTTTTACACTGCTGCTCTACGTTATCAGTAAATCGTTGGTTTCCTAAATGTATTTTTTTTAATGTTTCTGTAATGGTTGATCTGCCAGTATGCGCAAGCTGTTTAATCAAAATGATCTCTTAAATTCTGTTATATAACAAAGCAGAGAAAAAAGAAAAAAAAGCCCATGATTGAAAAAATAGTATTTTTTTACTGTCATAAATGAACAGAAACAGTAGTTTTAGTGACTGTGTGTTATTTTGATTAATTTTGAAGAACTGCTTTTCCATGTAAAAAGTATCTGTATTGATATCGGTGATACTGACTCTGTATTTACTTGGTATTGGATCGATACCAAATTTAGCAGTATCCCACACCACTAATTAATACTGTCACTTAAATTAACCATGTTGTAACTGTGTAAATGTACAGTGTTTGAAGTAAACCTAAGTATACCCGGTACCGTCTTTAACATCTCACAAAGATTTGGACTGTACCAACACTACTTTTATTTTATAATTTTTAAAGGTAAAGTCCTGTAAAACCTGCACAGAGTATTGCAGCCTTCTCTTTTAAAGAAATGTATTCACATGATGTTAAGACTGCCTCATGGACATTGATTAACACGTCCAATAAACACATAAGAAGACACAAGAATTCCTGTCTTAACCCTCAATCTCAAAAATGCACACTCCCGCGAAGTGTAAGTGCTGTCCTGATTCTCAGAATGTAAGTTAAGGGGCAAGTTTGAGGGCTGTATCTCCCTCAATACTGAGATTCTCCAACACCACCCTTGGGAGCAAGGGCTACCCAGAATGCATTGCGTATTTTCAGCAAAAAAAACATGGCATCAAAAGCAGCAAAGAAGGCGAGCTACAAATGTATTTTCTTTGTTAATGGAGATATAAATATTACAAAAACCATTGTACTATCTTAGTTTAGGCCTTTGTTATTGATTATCTACCTCATTGTTGCATAACAATAATTGTCGCTGATCCTGTAAATGCTTCCGCCTCCTTCTTCTTCTTCTTCTGAATTGACAGACTGAACGCTGCTTTGGCATAATGCTGCCCCCCACAGTCTGAAGATGTATCTGCATTTAAGGGGTTTTTAGGGCTACCAAGATTGGGGCTACCAATGAAGATGTTTCCAACATTTTCACATATATTTAACAATTACTTTTGTGATGGGTGGTATGATAGGCCTTCTTCAGATAGAGTATTTGTCAAAGTGATGGCAGGATATTGTTTTGAAATCATCTAAATTTGAATTAAATTAAATTAAATTTTTTAAATTTCTTAAGCAGTGGGAAAATGCTCTAAATTGTTATTACACATACATAATTTAACAATAATAGTCATAACTAATTTGACATGTTAATAGCATTGCATGTAGGGGTTGAGCTTGAGGGTTAAGATTGAGGGTTAAGATTGAGGGTTAAGACAGGAATTGGAGTTCACCCAAAATCAAACTTATGAAACAGTGAAGTAAAGGCATAAACTAATGCATAAAATGGTTCAGGATGTAGGATTAGAAATATTTGGGGCCAAAATGTTTTAATAATAGTCTTTAAAACAATTATTATGAAGTCCAGATCCTAGTCCGGCCTCAAAAAATAGAATAAAAATAAAAAAGACGTGTGTCCCAGTTGACGTTTATCTCATAGCTCTTTAATGATGGCACAAGGGTGTTTGACTATACATGGGAAGATTTTTTTTCAAAAATTACGAGAAAGAAACAAGTCCCAAAGAGAGTATTTGTTTCTTACTTTCCCTGCTCTACTGCCGGTGATCAGGCCCTGAGAATAGAATAGAATAGAATAGAAGTTTATTGTCTGACACAAAGAAGGTGACAGAAATTCATCTTTTGACAGGCCTCAGTTGCATCAAAGACACACATTCACACATTCCCCATCACACTTGTACACACATACATAACGAGAACTTTAAAAGACCAGAGTAAAAAATACACAGAAAAAAAAAACATACTGCTGGGTTATGTGAAAACCTTTGCTGTTGAGGGCTGTGATTGCGGTTGGGATGAATGAGTTTACTCAAACTTCCACAGTGCTGCTTGGACCCACACAGTCATCATGTCTTAGTGATTGGAGGGTGAGACGCAACAGGGCCTAAAAATCATACTGAAACCTGAAACATAAAATACAAGAAATTTCACAAAGTTCATTTTTTTATGTAGAGTGTTTCAGAGTGTGGATCTAAAAATGTCCACAGTCTCACGATGTAAGTCGATGTTTATCAAAACCAAGATTTCTAACATCAGCTCTTTAAATCAGGGTCAATATTTCAGTAAGAGAAATGAGCAGAGCTGCTTTGCTGTGATGTGATTTGGATTCTTTTTACATTCACTCCAGTTGTTATATTATAGTTACTTCATCATTACCCATCCATCACCCTGCAGACAAAGCCTCCCTCTCTTTGTTACTTTGTTACACACACATACACATCACTTCTCCATCAGAAGTGAGCGGTGTCACTGGACGTGGAAACATGAGGTGTGGTTTCATCCACTAATGAAATAATTCTGCAGGCTGATTGGATCTGCTGCGAGTGCATCTGTACTCTGCTGTCTCAGCAAAGAAGAAATCAATAATCACTTATGTGTTTAAAAAAACAGCATTCAGGCTTTTAACCTCAGCAAGCAAACATGATCACATTATCATAGTTTGGAGCTGTGTGTTGTTAGAGTGTTTTTTAATCTGTTTTCCAAGGTTACTCTAAATGCGTCGCTGACCATACCTCTTCTTTATGGCCGAGCTATGAAGGGATGTAGAAATATAATTTATTGTTGAATAAATCCAGACCGAAATGGATACAGACTATAAATCTTGTTGATTAAGACTGTGAACCAAGAAAGTGCTGGAACTAGCAGCATCTTAAAACGTGTCAAAGCTCAAAAGTCGAGTTGTTTTGTGACTTTCTTTGAGATGACACTGATGCAACTCCACGTCATGCTGAATCTACTTCTCACTCAATCTAAAAAAAAAATAATCTTCCACCTAAAACATCCTTATTTAACCAACAGTGCATGCATTCACCATATGTGGGCTCTTTCTTCACTTCTCCGCTCTGTTCTCTCTCCTTCAGACTCTCTGACATTATCTTGGTTCACATGTGTCTGCTGACTCACACACGTGCCCCCACAGCCTGGTAAGTCTTTTTCTTAAAGCAGCTTCATTTCCCCTCACTGAAAGACCTTTGTCAGAGGCAGAACAATGTTTCAAACTTCTATTTCTGATGAATGTAATCAATGTGGCTCTGCAGGTCATGTTTACTTCGCTCTCACCCTCTCTGCTCTATTTGAAGCAGAAACAAAACAATGTATATGAAACCAGCTGTGAAAGCCTCCTACGGCTTTTCAAATATACATGATTTCTACTAAACAACGTTCTGTACGTTTGATGAAAAGCAAGTAGAAAGCAGAGTCAGTCCTCAGGAACTTACATACTGGTTTTTAATGAGTTGCTATTGTCGGAGTGAAGAGTTAGAGTCAGTCTAGAAAGGTAGTTAATTTAGTAAAGGTGAAAATGAATCCTCAGAAAGACCTTGTTTTTTTTCAGCAAATATATAACTTTCAATAGAAAAGTTCATAACAAAAGAGAAGAAACCTAAGAAGTGAAGATTGATACTTGAGATTAACTCAACTTCACTGTAATTGTGTCATATTTAACAACAAGAACACTGCTTGAGAAAAAAAGAGTGTATCAGGTGTTCATGTCCACCTAAATGAAGCTCAGTGATTGATAAACGACTGTTTCAAAGTCAGAGGTTAGGGATTTTTGCTGTTGTCCTCTTTCTTTTTCACCCATAAACTCCTGAGCAAAATATTGAAAAAAGAAATACAGATATAGAAAAGTTGCACAAATTGACATTTTGCACTTGAATCTTAAAAGGGTTTAAGTAGAGTTTCAAAACGTGGAAAAAAGAATTAGGAGTGAGGCAAAAAAAAAAAAAATCAATAAAACCAATAGGAAATTTTAACAAAAAATAGTTAAGGAAAAATATTCTGTTTATCAGCTGATCATAAGTTTAAAAGTACAGCCTTTAAAAGAAAATCTGCAGAAACACTTTACTTTACAGGTCTGCAAATTTCATCTGAATTAGGTAATGATTAGTTGAACTTTCTTTTTATTTGTTTGAACTTTTCCCCCAATTTCATTCTAATTGGGTGAAAACAAGCATGTTACTTCTCTAAAATCATGTCTGGATTTAATATTTTTTGCAAGTCGCAATTGGTGAATAACTGTTTTACTCAATTCCTATATAATTATCTCTGAATTTCAAGGTAAGAAGGGGACAATTAGTCAATAGTTCATTTTAAATCAAATCACAATCCACCACGAAATGTACGGAGAAATGTCTCATCACCATGTAATCATACTGTGTTATTTCCAGAAAAACAGGCGATTAACACCTGCAGTCCTATTTAAAACATTTTGAGCAATATTAAGGAAGGTCCACAAAGTAAATAATTCATAACTTTTCGCCTACTAACCTTGAAATTTCAAGGAAATTTCAGAGAAACCGTACAAAACAGTTATTAAGCGATTGGGATTTGTTTACAGTAAAATTCGGACATTATTTCAAATAAGTTACGCGCTAATTTTCACCCAATTGTCATGAAATTTGTGAAGACTTAAAAAAAGAAAAATTAAAAAAGTTTGTGTTGCTGACTTAATTCCATGAAAATTTGGAGGCCTGTAAAGTAAAGTGTTACCAAATCTGCATAAAAATTGTGGATTCAAGGTCATTTTTCTGTCAGGTAATCACTCTGTCATGACCTCCTGATGATAAAAACTAAAAATTTTTCTCTCTTTGAATGTGGTCGAATTGTTGAGCTGCATAAAAACCTCCAACAACACAACGCCATCACTGCTGAAGTTAGACACAGTAAGACCGACACTTTGAATTTCTTAAAAGATCTTGAGGGTAATGGAACGAACAAAAAAACATCTCACCGGCGCTGAGTCAGAGGATCTGATTGGTTATAGGACTAGACACGGGATGATCCTTGACCCAAATTAAAGCCATTTATGGAGCTGACTGCATCCCAATAACTATCAGACAGAATCTAAGAGAGAAGAGCTTTAAGAACAAAAACCTCTTCAAAGGTCTCGTCTCCTTCCACTAAATTTCCTGTTCATAATAAAGTTTGAATCTCTGAGGGGAAAAAATGTAACCTTGAGGGTCCTGATGGTGTCCAACGCAATGTGCTCCTTTGCCAAAGGACTTTGTATTGAGCTACTTTATATGGGGTTAATTTATGGATAATTCTAAGTTTGTTCAATTAGATCCTTTATAGGTTTAGTTATATTATAATTTGGTTTCTTTTATTTGCCAGACTTACCTCAGTTAATTTAGGACTGTTTATTTTTTTTTTTTTACTTAACTTAGTTCCACAAGTTTCACAAAAAAACATCAGATGGAAATCTTTGTGCACGGAGGAGAACAAAATAGACACATACCAATAGTTTCTTTCAGGACCTCAATGTGTGAAAAGTCATCGATACAGCAGCTGACAGGTTTTAAGTTTGGATCAATTTAACTTTCAACCCTTAAAGTGCCAAAATTGCAACAAGAAAAACTGCTGAATTTAACAAGCAATAGCTGCAAATACGGTGCCTCATGAGGTTAGTACTTTACACAAGGAGATAGCGGACATCTGTAACTTCAATATGAGCAATAATTGTGGGCTCTGAAACGTGACGGTGAATTTATAGAGTTGGAAAACCACCTTCGGCTTGAGGAAGGAAGCAGTATTTGTAGTAGGAGCATAACAGAGAGTGAGAAAGTGAAGTTTAGTGAGAGAAAACTTAGCATGTCGAACAAAGTACTTTACCGAGTAATAGCTGACTCAGATTTCGTAGAGAAATACTCACCCTTTGATGAAGATGTCCTGAAAAGTTCATTCACCATTTACTCCCAACACAAACTTTGCGTCATACTGATGATTTTTCTGGTTTACAGTACACCTTTATCTCTAACCATTTTCAAGCTACATTCTTTTGAAATAGTGGTATCAAAACTGACATTTCATTAAAAAAAACTGTGGTGCTTTAAGAGTTACATCCACATTGTTATATTTCTTTGATGTCAAGTTTCCATCCACACCACTCAACATTTGCTCTTCTTGGAAACAGCTGTAATAAAAGCAAACAGAACCAAAGCTTTGTTCCTGATTCACTCCCACAGCTCGCATCTTACATGACTACATGTGCTCTAATTTGCCTGAAAGCTCAACCTAATGCAGCACTTTATAGCTTTTCTATATGGGCTGTTATGCAGATGTATGTCTTCCAGACCTAGGAAATGTTGGTTATTTCCTGTTATTAGAGCGTAGATTCAGAAATAAAGGTTATTCTGCAGCAGGCAAAGCCATTCAAAACATGTTGACAGCTTCCTGATTTACATTTATACACTAATACCAGTCGCTGCCTTGCTCATTGAAGTGTAATCTAGAGTGCATTTACATACAGTCACACATTAATGGAAGAGTCTTCAGCAACAATAAGGAGCTAAGTTACTGCTCAAGGACACTCTCATCTCCTGGAGGAGGTGGATGAAACCTGTTGGTCTCTCTTTCCTCTTTTCTCCACTGTCTTTTAATGTTTATAAAAGAAACTTCTGTTTGCTTTGTCATTTACAGCCTGCTGCTGGAGATGGTAAAATATTTCTCTCCTCTCCTTTTATGTTTCGTAATATCCATTAATAACCGCACTGGAGCCACAAAACAATCCCATGCAAGATTATTGCTCAGTATATTGGGACTCTGTGAGTCAATTGATGTGGTTGGAAATGATGTTTGCATATTGATGTTGTGGAAAGGGTAATCATTCACATTATACAACTTCATTAACTGGCATTTGCCTTGTGTAGATCCACCCAAAATGAGAGGCTTCGGTTCTTTGTTCTTCTGTCGATGAGCAGATATTACTTTCACTCTAAAAGTCGAGAAGTAGATATTCAACACCTAGAAAGTTTGATTTTAAATGAAATCATGAAAGTTCATTTTCCTTCCCTATCCACAAAGGACTTCTTTAGGAACTGATTACCAAACGTGAGTGTGTATGTGTGTAAATAATCATGAAGGAATCATTTCCAGCAGCTGTGTGACTCATTGATGTGTTATAAATAGTATTTAGCGCAACAGTTGATCTCAGTAGCAAAGATGAGGAATGTAACATTAATCATACAAGGTGTAGATTCACACACACACACACACACACACACACACACACACACACCCACATAGAGGTAATTAGGTATTAAGACTAAGACCTCTGTCAGATGAGTCACATCCTTTGGCTCATCTCAGTCATGAAAAAGACACATTTGGCTCTCAAATAGCTCTTTATCTAATATTATTTCCGTTATTTTATATTTTCAGCCAAAGTGAACAATGATAAGGTTTATACCTGATCTCTGTTTCTTTAACAACCTTCTTTAAACTCCCTTTTACAGGCTAGTTTTTACGTAACTCTACATTAAGGTTATATTTTTCTTTCAGTTCAACTCATTTAGATATTCATTTTTTTTTGTTGTGATTCTATTCTATAAATCTTTTTATTCCTAGATAAGCGATGGATGAATTGATGGATTGTGTTGGAGAATTGCTGTACTGCCATGCTTGTAATCTATGTTATCATTCTGACGTCAAGGACAGACTGCTCATGCAGAAAGTAGGTATCAGCTGTTTACAGAATGTGGTTACATGATGTCCATTCAAATATGATCTGCCCGTTAACTGCTGGTTTTCACATGACTAATGACTATACGATCACGCCTAGATGATGATTTCACTGTGAATAAAAGAGCTGAACAACGGGGAAGTCTGGGAAGCTGATGGGTGTCAGGGTGCCGGATGCACCTCTGATCAGACTTCCCTTTTGCAAAAGCATAAACTGAGTATCTGTGCCTTGGAGCTTCTTTCGACACCCGCAGCAGCTGATAGCCAGTTGGGAGCTTAAACCCAACATTTCTTGGTGCCGTGACCCGGATCCCAACATACCCATTTCCTGACCTGAGGAGGAGACCAGCCGAAACCCGTTGACGGCCAGCCTTTAGGACAGAGCTGAAGAAAAGCCCTGGGACGTGAATTCGCCACTAGGCCGGCAGATAGGAGTCGCCTCCGCTGGACAGGACTGGATTGACGGGATCCGATGTGCTGTGGGGTCGTCTGAACCCTCCAACGAAAATTTAAGTGAGTATCAGACTCATAAAGACCCATTTGAGAAGTTAGCTCAGAGTTACATCGATCTCGTATCGGTAAGACGCAGGGTTATACTGTGTAAAAGTTAAAGGGTTTACTCCAGGGTAACTGGAAAGACGTTCGAAGACGTAATAAAAGAGACACCTAAAAATTTCTTAAAAAGAAGAGGTGTTGGAAGATCTAAAACAAGGGTTTTTAGATAGACAGCCTAAAAATTTCTTAGAAATAAGAGTTTTTGGAAGATCTAAAACAAGGGTTTTTAGATAGACAGCCTAAAAATTTCTTAGAAATAAGAGTTTTTGGAAGATCTAAAACAAGGGTTTTTAGATAGACAGCGCTGAGGTGTGAATGTTGCGAGTGTGAAAGTTGAGATATGAATGCCACGTCTAGTGTGTGAATCAGCGGGCTGGTGGAAACCTCTTGGTGCTAACAAAACCAGCTGTCTGCTGAAGTAGCCACTGGGACCTCTGGATTGGGAGAAAACACAAATTGTCATAATGGGAAACTGCAGTTCATGTTGTAAGTCTCCTTCTGCGGAGCACTGGGGAGGGGATATGAAATATATGGCTCATTGTAAACAGACCAGAGGACAATGAGAGTGTGACACCAGGGCCCAGGAGACCACCCGGCCCTGCGCCACGACAAAGTGTGGATGGATGGATGGACTGATGGATTTTCCTCTCCTCACCTCTTCACTCACACCTGAAAAAATAAGGAAATGTTTGTCAATTTTGTGTTGTCAAATATCCACCAACATTATTTCCAATCAACTAAACCACACACTCCTTTTTGCTGCTTTGTCTCTTTTGCAGCTTCAACAAACCCTGTGCATGCAACTCCCAATTCTCCAAGTAATAAGATCCTTGATCCTGCTGCCCCCACACTAAAGAACAAAAGACTGTAAACAAACACTTTGATATGACTCTGTATTGAACCATGTATTGTTTAATGTACACTGCTGTACATTTTCACCAAACTTTGCTCTTAATAATGCCAAAAAAATGGCACCAGTCATAGTTAGTATATACATTGAACAACTAGTTTGTCACTCTGGCTTGTTTTGATTTTTGGGATAAATCTGTCAAATAGTGGAGAGAAAGTTCAAAAAGAAAAATTGAAGTCTTGTTATTTCTACTCATAACACCTTAAAGCCATTAGATATGGGGAAACACTTTCAAGTATATTCAGCAGCATGGACTTATTACAGAGTAGATACTTTTTATTTGCCATTTTCTGTCAATTTTAGGTCCCTTACCTTTAATCTAAAAAATAAAAAGAAAGAAAAACAAAAAACCTCTTTACAAATTGTGTTGCAACTAAAGTTGGAAAAACGTGCACTTCTACTTTACCATAAGTGAAAAATCTAAAGTGCATGACCTTACAGTTTATCCCAGCATATCTTTATGAAATTCAGAGTTTATTTAACCAAAAATGGGAGAATAAAATGTAGAATTCTAAGCATGCTTTCCTTTAAAAAGCCATGAAAGAAACAACATCAGTGTTGCTGCAGGCAGTTAGGACAGTATAGCCTTGACAGAAGCGTTTAGATAGAGAGGATGAGAGAGTTTGAACTGATGTCGAACCTTCACAGGCGTATGTGAAACACTGTTCTCCACAGAGAGAGCCTAAAGGAAACGTATTCAGTTGGCTGCTGAAAAATCAGTCGGAGGATGAATTAGTGCTGCAGAATCTGGCTGTATGAACAGATAGGAGTCTTATTTGGAAGTGAGCAGCGGGTTCAGGAATCCCTCCTGCTGAGGGTTTAATAGTCAGAATGCGGAGAAGACTGGCAGCATCCGGCGCTGAGAAATCGCAAGCCTTTTCTTCTGCTGTCTGAAAGTCTCTTATGAAATGCCTGGCAGCCGTTCAGCTGTTGTTAAATGCCCACGGCTTGGCAGACCACTATTTTATCACACTGATCTGACAGAGGGATGGGGAGTTTGGAGACAAAGGCGCATACACAAAGACAGAACCAGTTTAGGTTCATGGGAAAGTTCAGCCTCCTGACTGGAGCTAAAAAGAGACATATTGTGTTCGAGCAAATGTGAGAGACAGATACACGTGGTGCTGAAGCTTTTCCAGTCCACAGCAGCACATGTAAGGTACAAATAAGTGTGGACCAGGCTCAGTCCTCATTCCCTCTCCTCATTAAATGATAAAGTACATCTGTTTGAAGGTCTTATCTACAGGAGAAGAGCTTCTTCTTTGAGTTCTTGTTTAATAGCTTTATGAGTGCTTGGTTGAATACATCAACTATTTTGTTCGAGTGGATGCTGGATACAGAAGATTGATTGTGTCAGCCATGACCTGGAAGAGCTACTGCTTATTTATTAACTACAACAATATTCATACCAGAACTCAAGAAGAATTGAAAGAGGAAGTTTGTGGGAAAGTTGCTCTAAGTGGTGAAGATGTTTCATGTTTTGCATCCACTGTCTGAAACTGATGTCCATTTTTGTGAACTTTCCTCTCCATCCATCCCATAATGTTCTCAATGTGATTTAGATCAAGGGAACAGGCAGGATGCTCCAAAAGAGTGAGATTATTCCTCTGAAAGAAGAAGTCCTTTGTCAGGCGGACATTGTGAACTGTTGAAAACCCAGTCATTAACACACAGAGCAGGGGCCTCAGTCATGAAGGACGCCCCCTGTAACATCTCCACATAGCCATTTTGAGTTTCCATTGTTCCATTGAAGGAAAAAACAGATCATGATCCCCCCCCCCAGTAACGTTGGATGCCATCAGAATCCGTGTATCGTTCGCTCTTTCCATTTTCAATTGCACGCAGTTTCACGCAGTGGAACAATCCACTTCGTGCTTCCCCATTGAATTCTGTAAACGCTCAGCGTCCAAAAGCACTGGAGCTGCGAAGATACGTGAGAAGGAATTTGTGTCTGTTTCCTGTGATACGTCGCTGATTCTCAGCAAAAGACGAACCCGTTCTAATAATAATAATAATAATACATTTTATTTGAGGGCGCCTTTCATGGCACTCAAGGTCACCTTACAACAATAAGTGCATTAAAAGAGGACTAAAACAGGTATAAAACAAGCAATACAATACACTGCAATATATAACAATACAGTGCAATGGTGGTGAAAGGTCAGAGGGAGTAGGCGAGCTTAAACAGATGGGTTTTGAGTCTGGATTTGAAGCACAAATAGTCAGTGAAATGTCCGCACAGGTATATACACAGGTACAGTTCACCACTTTTTTTTTTTCCATTTTTCCAATTTTTCCAGCTCTGAGGTTTTGCGGCACGCACGTTTTGATTGTGACTCGGGGGTTACACATGAAGGGGGCAAACTGACGTCTAGCAAAAAGTGGGGGGCACACGTCCCACCCGTTTCCCCCCTAAACTGAGGCCTATGATGGTGGGTGATCATCAGGGGGGCGTGACTGAATGTTCCTGGCTGCTGAGTGTGATCACCAAACTTTCGGGTTAAATATTAAATATTAAAATCAAATTCAGTCCTTGTTCCTGTTTTTCCATTTTGTATTTTTGATCTGAGCTTAACATTGAGCTATAAAAAACAGGCATATTTTGGGTTTTCATGTTAGATTCAAAAACAAATAACAAGATAACCAGTCACTTCACTTTCATTTTTTAAATTTTGATTGGCAATTGAAAATGGAAAGAAAGAATGATACACGGATTCATCAGGACCATCAAGGTTAAATTTTTTTCTCTTCGGGGAATCAAACTTTCTTCCACTTTTCAACATCCCATGATGCTCTCTGCCAAAGTTCAAACAAGCAATTTACTGGAAGGAGACGAGGCCTTTGAAGAGGTTTTTGTTCTTAAAGCTCTTCTTTCTCAGACGCCATCTGATGGTCATGACAGAGGGAATAGCTGACAGAAAATGCAGATTTTTTTTTCTTTTAAAGGCTGTGGTCTAAAACTTTTGACCAGCTGATGAATAGACCATTTACCTTTGATAGTTATTTGCAATAAATTACTTACTCAAATGTATTTAGTCCTGCTTCTATTTCTTATTCTAATAGATCCAACGGCGCAAATTATTGATTTCTGCATTTATTAACTGGTCTTAAAATTTTTATCAGGAGTGTTAAGTATTTTGATTATATGCTAGTAGAAAAAGTAGTTTTATTATAGAAACAGTTTTGTATGATTTTAATTTTACTTGGAGCTAACTCAAAGGTATCTCTCATCACTGAGGTAAATTTTCCACAAGCTTCCTGCAAACCGGCCCCCGTGTCATCATCACATCCCTCAGTTTGTCAGAAGCACACACAGGTTGAGCCTGTCAGGTCGGGTTGACATTTGGTTTCTCACAGGACTTTTACCTGTGTTGAGTTCTGCTTCCTCTGGAAAGTAGCTGTAGACTTTTGAAAAGTGAAAACAAGCTCAGACGTTTGAATGGGTGACTTGTTTCATCAAGAAAAAGTGGAAAAGATTCACTTTAAGATGCACCAAGAAGTGACAGTTAGGGACCATTACAGGAAAAATAATCACATTCAATTCAGTATTTGACAAATCAGTTGCATTAGCTGGACTGCGTGTATGTAGAACATGTCATATTGAAATGTTAAGACTTTAAATTAATATGCATTCTAAGCCGCGTTGACCATTCAGGGTGAAGTATGGATCCAGGTGGGTGAAAACTTCAGCCAGTGTTAGTGCTGGCAGTTTCAGGACTAAATGACAGGAAAAAAAGACTAAAACAGCAAGTTTTCTGCTGCTCTCTCAATTTCCCACCTTGGTTGAAGAAAACACTGCTGATCAGTACACATGAGATGCTGAGGATTTGCATTTGTTTTACATAATTGCTGAATTAACACCTTTAATCTCACTTGCTATTAGTCCTGAGTGTCTGGGTGTATTAAGCTGCAGGTATTCAGCTCAATAAGGACTAGAAAATGTTCATCATTTGAATAGCTTCTTTGTGTGGCACATTACCAACACAAAGTGCTCAACAGACAGAATAAGAGGGAGAGAGTAGACTGCGAAGTTTAACACGGCATAATAAGATTAACCTCTTAAAAGCTGGAAAAAATCAGGGAAAGTTCAAATTAGAAAAAACAAAACTTTTTTTTCTAAACAGTGAATTAATGGTTCAGCGGTAGGTCTCTGGTATTTCACAATCATGTATTTTGCATATGGTGTCAATATCTATTTGAACACAGCACCTCCAGCAGCAGAGACACTTTGAGAGCTTATTAAAGTTCAGTGTCCTGTCTCCTCTTCCTATCAGTTTTTGATGAGACCTGATAAAATACAATTTCCAATATTAAACTATGTATCATTTCAGACATAGCTGGATTGTTAAAATCAGCCTGTCCCCTTTTTCTTTTTTTTACCCCTGCACCTCCCACATGCTGAGTCAATGTGTCCCTAAGTGCAAACTAACCCATCTCTAACCCTTACACTTAATATTTAGTACATTCACACTAACAGTATGGAAGTATGACATATTAACATGCTTGAAAAGCCACTAAAAAAAAGTTGTGCAGCACTAAGATTATTACCAGTGTCAGTAGTCAGAGCAGTGTTGGGACCATCACTGAAAAATAGTAATATTACTTAAAGAGTAATGAATAATATATCATTGCTTTACTTTCTACTTCCTGCCTACAGTGATATGCTACAATACTGATATAATATATATTTATATATATTCATATATATGAATTTTCCTTACACCCCACAAAATAGGTATTTGTGTGCTTTGATAGGAGAGGGACAGTATGCTGATGCTGCTTTTTCAGTCCACAATCTTGAAGATTTCTATCATTTCTTAGTACTTTGTTTTGTATCTTCTTTTTTTTTTTGTATCTTTGGCCTCATCCACACAATGTCAAAATGCTTAACAGTTTCCAAAATGATCGTCGCAAAGATGAAGGCGTCTCAGAAAATGTGTGCATCTATATGAATCCTCTCGATGCACTTGAAGACGCTGTAAAACACTTGCCAGACCTCTAGGGGCGCTGTAACGATATGAGGGAAACAAGCGGAAACAGAAGAAAAAACAGTGGGCATGAACACTTTTGGCAAAAGTTGTTTGTTCAATTCTGTGGTGGTTGAGAAGAAGGAGATTTTGCTGCAAAAGGGATAGCAGGGTGTGGCGAGCACCTCCCTCCAGGCCTGCAGGGACAGACAAACAACATTACAAGGGGAAACACACACACAACAGCAGACCCTAGAGGCAGGAGGCTGCCACATGCTCCATTTTCCAGGGTTGCCAGGTACTTCATGTATGACAACAATGGGAAAGACAAGCCCATCAGCCGAGAAAACTACTTACAGGAGTGCCTAAAAAGATGCTCAATTCTGCAGGAAAACCACACACCTGGCAACCATGAGGCAAACTACCTTAATGATGTTTATCTGTGGATGTATTTTATATCATTTGTGGGTTAATACCAGCAGTGAGGTAGTAAAAAGTTATTTTTTTGGCATGAGTAATTGTAATTCTGTTACTGTGTTTCAAGCATATTTTGTTACACCACTTGTGACTGGTAACAGTTACTTTATACTGTAACCGGCAATGCATTACTGCCCAACACTGGAGCTGACCCAGGCTCATACACACTGGTTTATTTGATATTAGATGTATCACGTATGTTCCTTCCCTTTGGCTGGTAAGACGTGTAACTATGTGATGGACTCTTGACCAATCAAGCTCAAGCGGTTAATACATGAGTCAAACATCTGCAGTACATATGTGGAAATTTAGGATTTGTAGAAAAGTTGAGCTTTAGAATCCAAATGCTTGGGTGCGTATTTTGCAGCTTTTGTTGGAATACACAACCCTCCTTCTCCTCCTCAAAGCTTGGCTTGTTTCTTATTGAATTATTGTGCAAAATCCTATTTCTGCCTGACTCTCATCATAGTATGGCAAAGGTGAGGGAGCTAAGTCACTTAGGTAGCAGGTTATTGTTGAAGAAAATAGAAGGGGATAAAAGGACACATGGCCTCTGCATTGGCACTGAGTATTGGCTTAGGACATAAACCCTGAGGCCCAGAATAATCCAATATGAATATAATTCCTAAGGATACTGGGCTGTTAAATTAGACGGTGCTGCTCTGATGGGCGCAAACATTACAGAGGACACTTTGGTCTTTAGGGCTCAGCAAGGTGCTCTGAAACCTTGTAATTCTTTGTTATGTAAATCATTTTACAATCATTTCCAAAACAAATTGGTTGGCAGGTTAATGAAGCTAAAACGATGAGTTTTCTTACCAGTGAGAAACTTTGCTAGAAGTGTGGGATTATAGTTTCCAGTGGTGAACACGTGGCTGTGAACGAGCTGGCCTGCAGGAAGGTGCATCCATTTGAGCTTAAATGTGTGAAGCTCCCCCCGTTTTCCCTGCTAAACTGAGTGAGCTTCTTTTCTGTGTGCACTTTTTGACAGACGTTGACAGGTCCCGTTGGGCTCTTTTACAGTGCTGACTGCTGACAGGAACATGCTGGAAACGAAACAAAAAAGGTTTCCAGCGGCTCCCCATGTGATTTCTATTCTGCCTGTACCCATAGCTGGTCAGGGAGCGCTGTGCACCCCTATCAAACAGGCTTCTGCTGATTGACTGATCTCTGCTGTCAGAGAGGGATTTAATACTGCAGCACACTGGAGGTGGCTTTAACATTTTCTATCAAATCTGCTCAAATAAAACAGGTTCTGAGAATATGACTGCTTTGTACTGACTCTGACTTTTGTGGCTTAGAAATGTATAATTCTGACATCTCAGTTACCCCGCTGTCTGGAACTAAGAAAGGTCTTCTTTCACTGACGACAAGGTCCTCTCAATTTTTAAAACAATGCTTCAGTTTTTAAAATTAAATGACAAGATAAATTAGTTATCTTGTTTCAGAGAAACTGCAGCGATTAAAAAAAAAAAGGGAACATAATGTGAGAATATCATTCTGCAAAACATGGTTCATTCTATTTTAGTGGAAGTCATCAGGGGTGTGATGACTTCCAAGGAGTCATCTCTACATATAAACACATGCTGACTGTGGAGAAGTTGGCTTGGTTGGCTTGGCCCTGGTTGAACCTGCACAGCTTCTCTTCCTCAATCCAGATTTATGTACTCCACTTAAGGCAGATCCATGCTGTTAACTTTCCTTATGCACACACAGCTGTGCCTAAAAGTTTACACCTCCTCCAGCAGAATTTTCTGATTTTTTTGGCCTTTTCTCATAAAATATGAATGCTAACACAAAAACCTTTCTGTCACTCATGGTTAGAGGTTGGGTGGGTGCATTGCTTCACCTGCCTCTCTTCGTACCCTGATGCGCCCAAAATTCTACTTAAATGTCATTTCACTACCAGAAATAATTCCTTTTTAGGTGTGTGACTGTACTTCAGTGATTTCAAAAGGATTTCACAAGCAGCCTCACACCAGGAAAAGCAGGGGCAGCCGTCTCATCACTTCACAACTCCTTCATACTTTAAGGGGGTGAGACATTTGAGAGACAACTTTTAAAAAATAAACAGTGCAAGTGAAAAGAAGGGGTGGATTGAAACACGAGTAAATAGCTCACAAGATAAATCTAAAGAGTGCATGGGTTTTTGTTGGGGAAAGGTTTTTAGGTCTGTATGTTTGGTCATTCATTCTGGGACACAATAGCTGTCCTTTCAGACACTGGTAATGTGATTTTTTTTTTTTTTAATTTTATTTACAGTGCATGGTAAATTACATTTCTGCACCGCAAAAACGGAAATCTAAGCAAGTCATTATGTCATATTTGTAGAAAAAATTGTCTTATTGTTCTTAATTTGAGCCACATTCACCAGACCAGGTCATAAAAATGTCTTATTTCAAGTTTTTAAAAGACAAAAATGAGGTGTAAATTGCTTGTAGCAAGTCAAAAAAATCTGCCAATGGGATAAGATGAATTTGCCTGGGAAGTTTCTTGAAATTAGAAAGATGTCTTAAAACAAGAATCTTTTATCTTATCCCATTGGCAGATTTTTTTTTTACTTGTTACAAGCAATTGATGCCTCATTTTTGTCTTTAAAGAACTTGAAATTAGACATTTTTATGACCTTGTCTAGTAAATGTGGCTCAAATCAAGAATAGTAAGACAAACTTTATTAAAAATAAGACATAATGACTTGCTTAGATTTCAGTTTTGCAGTGTGTTAATATGCTGGAGTGAGCCAAAAGGCTAGTGTCCATCTGTAATACTTGGCCAGATGTTAAAACAGGCAATCTTAAAAAAAAAAAAAAACCTACAAAATTATAGAAACCCATTACTGCCAGTTAAAAATATATAGAAATGAAAACCAGTTTTTTTTGGCCCATATTAAGTCATAATGTTAATAAAAGTCAAATTTATTAGGCAAAAAAGTCCAAACTTTGACTTTTTAACCTAGAAATATTTCATAATTTTGACTTTATCTCAACTCTGACTAAATTATCTCAAAATCTTGACCTTTAATATTTAAATTTCATCTTTTTAAGTCATAATTTTGACTCACATTTTCAAATTGTTGAATCTCTATCTCAAAATTTAGACTTTTATCTCCAAATTTTCTTCATTTAGTTTTCTTTCTTAACCAGTGGAATTGGGCTCCCATACAAAGTAACACAAAACAGAGCAGGATGAATAAACAACAACTGTAATGTTGCAAATTACACCATATAATTAAACATAACTAATATCAACATAAAAAAAAAAAGTTACGATGGACATTGAATACATGCAAAACAAGCAGGAAGCAGTATTAAGTGGATGTTAAAAACATGTAGAACATGCATGTGAAACAAGGGAAGAAAAAAATGCAAAACATGCCAGATAAACAAGAAGCAGGATTAAGTTAACATAAATAAAGGCGTATAGGCGGGAGCATATGATTCACAGCGCGAAGCATGCATCAGCTTTTTAAACAGCATTAAATAGGTCAGAGAACAAACATGCTGAACACATGCAGTGGGTCACTTTTATTCTTGCACACATCATTATTTTTATTCTGTTGTACAGCTTTTTACAATTAATGTAAAATCCTGCCCTGACTGTACTACTTAATGTCGAAAGAAATGAAAATCTCAGGCTCGAGCTGTAAGCTAGAGGATAAAAGGATACAAAAGACCATGATCTAGTTTTAACTCCATTACAGAGGGATCAGAAGTGAGCGTGGTGTTTGCATAATGGAGTTAAAGCAAATATGAGTTACCCTCTATCACGAGTTTGTCTGTGGGTCCTCCACTCAGAAAGGAACAATTAAGATAAAGCACGTCAACGGCTGCAACTCTCACTTAAGTAGAAGCTCTTACCTTCTGCATATTCACAGATCCAGCACTTCACGTGTTAACTATGTTATATTTGCATGTGACGCACCGGTATATGGCCCTGAAAGTCCTTGAAGCTGGAGAAGAGGACAGTAAATAACATTATGTAGATGTACTCGCCCTTACTGCTTTTTAATTCAGGATAAATCTGGCTACAACAGGAACAAATAAAACAACTATGGACAAGCTACGGCCTTGCAGAGGTTTCCGATGACATGTTTTATTGCAGAAAATTGCTTGATAGCTCAAGCAGAGCTCAAATGGCTGTTTAAGAGTCTGCCTTGAAGATCAGGCGCCATCACTCCTGACTCTGATGGAGGGAGAAGATGACACGTTTACTCTCTGTTTAATTTGGATTCACAGCATTTCCACAGAAAGCTCTTTCTAAATGACCGTCGTGTGGAATGGAAACTGTGCGGCAGCAGCAAAAGCAATACCCAGTCTCATTGTGCTTTCTAATTTTCCACTCACTAACCCTGTGCTCCCCTTTGGTTTCCTTAAAACAGAACCCTCCATCCTCCATCCACTCAGGACTTTCATTTGCTCTTGAAAATATCAAGTTGAGTCCACATTCCTCTGTGATCTAATATGGGAGCTGTGTTGGCAGTGATGTGGAGTGTTTAGCAAGGAGGCGGGGGTGGAAGCTTCTTCAGAAATGTCCCCTCATACCTTTGGACGTCCAGGAAAACCAGCCGGCTTTTAAGTGAAAGGTTTAAGAGGACAACATTTTGCTGATGGACGGGCTGGCTAAATGAAATCTCAGTCCCCTGAATAAGGAAAAGATGGAGGGCTAAGCTAACTGACAGACGGCTCAGGAGTGTCTGTAACCCAAAACACATTACAGAGCCATCAGACTGAGTGACACGTCCCCCCCTCCTCTCCCTTTACTGGAGCCACGATGAATGGCAACCCCTTGTTCTCCCTCTTGAAATGACAACCTCAGAATATCAAATGCCAATTAAATAGGAGACAGGCACGGCTGGAGGAGTGGCATCTAATTCTCATCAACGTGATAGGTAGAGGGGGGAAAAAACAGCAGAGAGAGGGGTCACTTTGAGAGGGTGATCCGGCCATTCTGCTGCACGCTGATATTAAAAGGGAAAGGCGGTGCACAGCTGCTAATAGAAGCCATATCAGAGCTGCTGGGACCTAATCACAAGTGAAAAGTGGAGCAAATCCAGAGGCAGGAACAGGTGAAGAAGAGTGTTTAGCTACCTGTGTTAAAGGCAGGAGTGGTGATATTAAAGGGAACCCTGACTGTATGGACAAATAGGCATGAATATGCTTAAATGTTTGTCTCAAACTAGAATTTGTTGTTAAAAGACATAACAAATTGGTTTTTCGTTTAAAAAAAAATACAGTTTAAAACACAGTTTCTATCCCTCGGGTGCAGCCATTGTTTTACTGCTGCAATGCATTCTGGGTTGATGACATAGATTGGTTGCTTGGTGCCGAGCATCTGAATTTCGCCGTTTACTCACTACTAGTCGCCGTAAGTCACTAGGTTTGAGGAGGGAAAAAAACATAATAATGCCACATGTGGCTGCTTTTGGGTGAACTTTTCAGTCCAAAGGAAACAAGGAGACTGATGTTAGTCTGCACAGCTTCCCAAAAGACAACAAAAGAAGGGAGTTGTGGGAAATCGCTTGTGGCCATAAACAACTTCCCATGGACCCGCGGCTATGTTCTGGCCACTTCTCCCCAGAAGCATTTGCTGCATTTAGCCGGCCCATGCTGATGAAAGAGCTGACAGGTGTGGGTCATTATAAACGGAGACTAAAGCCAAATGCTGTGCCGACTATTTTCCAACACAAACCCACAAAACTTCCTCTGGAAACCACTGAAGTCCGCTCCAGGACTTATATGATCCTGTATGAGATTGAGCCCAGTGCAACCATATGACATCACTACCCAGACGTTATTGCGGCGTAAACAACAATGGCAGCCTACAGGTGAAAATATTTTTTCAAATTTTATACAAACTAAGATATTTTGAGAGATTTTATTATCGTTCTTATGTAGCTGGTAAAAACACTGATCATTTAGGAAAATGACGTTCTGGTAGCCAGGGTTCCTGTTAAAGCTCGGCCTCTAAGACTGTTTTGAATAAGGATGCACAGTGACTTAAATTTGACTTAGGCTCTATTTACATGACAACCTTTCACCCTGAAATACATGAAAACACAATGAAAAAAATCAGCGTCCATTCGGAAATGCTGAGGGACTGAAAAACGCTGTAGTACAAGTCAGGCCTGAAGATGGCGATATAACTGTAGAAGCCGTATACACAACAACAATATTGAGGCTGAAGAAGAGGTGAGCCGATTATCTGCACGTTTTGGTAGAAGGCAGTCAGTAGATTCAGCAGCACAAGAACAAAACTGTAGGTCACTGTTGTTGTTGTTGTTGTTTTCGGTTCATGCGTGGCACAATAGAGGTTTATTGCACATGTACAGAGTTGAACGTGACATCAGTGTTTCCAGGTTTTCCGGCAAGTGGCTTAGTGTTTACACGGACACAGTGAAAAAGGGGTTTTTGAAACGTTCCACTCTAGAGTGCTTTTTCAAAAGTTTGTGTTTTCTGTTGGCAAAAATGCTGTTTCCATATAAATGGGAGGCTGAAACGCAACAATACTTATGCTTTTCACCCAAAAACGATTGTCATGTAAATGGGATTTATACCACAGTGTAGACACAGTTACAAAGTATTCTTGAAAAAAGAGGATCAGATACAGAAATCAGGGTCACTTTCATCTCTGCTGACCAAGAATTTGGGTGGAGTCAGGTAAAAAAAAAAAAAAAAAAGAAAGAAAAATATTTATTTCTTCTTCTTGTGAAGGTGTAGTCTCCCTTTGGCTCTCTTTCCCAAAGTTTCTTATGTCCCTGATAAAAACCACTCACAAGCAGCAGCTATCAACCATTGTAAAACAGAACTTATAACTTGTTTTTTTAATGTCCAATAACTAATGTAAAACCAACTGCTCAGTAAGAAAATAAGAAAAAAAAAGACTTGACCACAATGCAGCTACATGACAATTTCATACCACATTTGCGCAAGGATGTGAGACAAATTTCTGTGAGATGTAATAATTTTTTTAAAAAGTTTTCCCAATTAATATCTGGAATGCATGGGGAGGCGGGGTTTATGACCTATACTGCAGCCAGACACCAGGGGGCGGGGCATCTGCTGGAAGCTTTGGTTAGAGCTGACTGTCCTTACGTCCACTGATTATACAGTCTATGATGCCAACAAACTAACACAGGTCTGCAAGGGTGGGGGTACTACAACTCACAACATGCCCCTGTTAAAGAGCATGAGACCAGAGTACGAATGTTGGAACCTCCAAAACGTTCAGTGTCAATTCAAAGAGCAGAGAGGCTGAGGCTGAGTCTTCCTCAGACGCCTATTACAAGCTTGGAACCAGAGTGAGAAACGCGGTCTGTCCCTGGAAGTGAGGAGGAGTCAATGTGCTCCGAATCTATATCTCACCAAAATAACAAATTTAAAGTTTGAGTTTTTTGGATTCAACAACACTAAATAGCCAACAATCATTCAATCAAAAATATTTTCTTGTCTTCTTTATTAGCCTTGGGGATGTCAGGATCCTGATTTTCTGATTCTGGGTTTTCAGTAACGATATGAGGGCTACATAGTACGCCGCCATTGTTGTTGTTGTTGCCATAGTGCCGCTTGTAGCCCATGCGTATTAATGAAGATGTGAAAATATGACGTCAGCGTATCTGAAAAGTTGCAGAGAGCCAGTATACAAGGAGCCGCGTATACGGCGTTTCTAAATCTTCCCACTTTGTAACCTGGTTTCAGAAATAATCATTTACAGACCCACAAAACGCCGTCTTCGTATGGATGATACGCTGATTCGGCAAAAAACTTGTGCATTTTGACCTCTTTTTGTCTTCGTGTGGATGGGGCCTCAGATCGTCCAGTTTGCCCTGGGTTACACAATGCATACATTTTTTCTTTAATAGGTTTCTATGAACACAGGTTTCACCATGCCTGTCACATTTAATCTATTTTTATTATACAAGATGTCAGAGATTAGTTAGACCATATCCCTTCCTACCTATTATACCTGTCTATTTGTCAATCAGTCTGTAACTGTCAAGGCTGAAGCAGCTTATGAGTCATTATGAGCTGAACGGTTACAGCTATTTCTGAGTGACCCTGTAAGTATGCTAACAAGTAGCTGTCACACTGACTGAAGACAGGTCCAACCTTCCTACAGAGCTGGACTTTGGCCCAAGACTGTGGCTCAAGCTTGGTCAAAGTTTGATCAGATTATTTTTGAGCAGTTCCGGAAGTATTCTGCAAGTTTTGACTTAATTTTATCACCTTGAATAACACTGTAGGTTTAGACAGGTGGATCACAGTGTGCTGAAATCATCCATGACACAGATCAAAAGTGCAGAGTGCTCTGTAGAACCTCAAGCCGACATTGTTGGAGTGTGGTTCATGGACTCATTGAAACATTTATGATGACACATTGCAGAATGGTTGCGGGGCTGTTTGCTGTTAATCATGGACCTGATTATCCACTGGCCGTAAGGTCTATAGCTCATCTCGTTAAAATTAGAACATAATAGAATATGAATGTGGACGCACACCGAGGCAATTTCCTTTTCCTCACAGAGCTGAGAAAGTAACATGAATCACTGGAGGATTGAGAGCCCGGAGGTGTGAAGCAGCCTCAGGCCGGTGCAGTGGTTTCAGCAGCTCTTTAGACCAGAGGCTGTACAAACACTCCTCCAGCTGCAACACCTGTCTTAAAGCTGTGAAACACCGTCAAGCAGGTAGGGACAAAATCAGAGCCGCTTGACCTTTGACTGAACAGAAAAGTAATATCACAGCTCCCTGTCACAAAGCAGTGTACTCACATACAGGTGTTTGTCTTCTCAGGAGTCAGAGGATGAATGGAGGGGTTGTGATGTATGTACTCTTGAGTTTGTTTACAATTTTAAGACTCCAATCTGATCTCCTTTTTGTGAGACATTTCGGAAAAAAAATGAAATTCACTCCTCTGGTGAACTGCTGACAAGTCACAGACATACAAGCCGTGACTGTGGAGCATGAGCAGATAATGGTGTCTTTATCCTATAAGCCTGCTGCTATTCTCTGTTTTTCACAATGTCAATCAAGTCTACAGTCAAAACTAAACCAAGAACTTAAAAACTGTCTCAATATTCTCTGACTTTGCTGCGAGGCTGTTACTTCAAACATGAAGTCTGCTCTCTCTGTTGTTTATAAGAACAGTTTCCAAAAGGTGTACAAGGATGTGGTTTTTCTTTATGATCAAATGTTGAACAAGACTGAAAAGGGACTATTTCATTTGCAGAAAAACACGTTTTCTTCAGGAGAAAGATGCTGCACGTAAAATGGAGTTTATATAATTTGAGAAAATGTGACTCATCTTGCTTCACTTTATGTTATTTATTGACTCATGCCTTTATTCATGATCCATACACCTACAACCCCATCGCCCTGAATGAGATGCAGTTTTAACCTCTCATACTCATGCAGGTATGTGACCTGTTCGCCATTCATATGATGTCCTCAAAGTATAAACTTGCCTTTAAAAATCAGAATGCACACTGCGTTAGAAAGCTTACATTCACATTTCAGTCACTAAGGTTGTTTTAAAGTTTACTTGACCAACAAATACTGATTTAAAAAAAGCGTTTGGTTCAATACGAGCTCCTGCACTCATGCAAACGTGTCCTCAAGCTCTTGACTCCAAATTTATTCTACTGTTGGTTGGTTACTGTTGTTGAGTGTGTGTGGATTAGGGATGGGTGTTAATAAGACTTAATCGAAATCAGTTCTACTTATCAATCCATTTCTTTATCGATTCCCTAAAAAAGGCTTTACAGGTTTTCTTTTTCAGCTACACTTTATAGAGTTTATAAGTACATAATTATGAAATTGGTCACTGGATCTGGATATCGCAGGACGTAAATAAATAAAAATAAGTTAAAAATCACACGCCACATGTCATGATGTATTGTTTTTATGTTATTGATTGAAATCAGCCATCTAGTGTCTTAAAGTGGTAGTAGAAATGCCCTAAAGTTTGTGGAACCTGGAGCTAACTGTAGTTCTGCTGAAGTCAGCCATGAGCCTACATGCAGTTTTTTATTTTATGCTCTGGTTGACAAACATCTGCATGTTAGTATTTAGACATTTAGAGTTCTCAGTGTTGATCTAACAGAGTAATTGTGACATGCTCCTGTGATTAAAGTTGAAATTCTGTTTCAAAACCGAAGCTATATCGACATTTGCTAATGCAGGCATATCAATGGGATTTTCCATATATGCTGGCATCAAGCTAACACTGTTTACTGTGTTGTTTTTGGTACATTAAGAGATGTTTAAGATGTTGAATTTATTATATATGAATCTCTTGTAAGGTAGTAGTGTACGTTTCTTTGTGTCTTATTGAGTCCAACAGTAACTGAATGGGTATGAATGATTCTCTATCATCATACCATCAGTGTGCAAATGCGTATGTGCATGTGTGTGTGTGTGTGTGTGTGTGTGTGTGTGTGTGTGTGTGTGTGTGTGTGTGTGTATTTAGACATTATTTCGTTTTTCTTTTAATATCTTGAAATAAGATTTTTCAGGATATGTTGGGTAAATTTTACCATTATTAACCTTTTTTTTCTACAACAATTAAGACAAGCATCTGCTTTGATTTCAGCTCTTGGCAGAAAGTTTCCAGCGATGTGATATTAAGTCAAGATGCTGAAATGAAATAGATGTGGAGAAGCTGGAAAGGGGCTTTATAAGTAGAAGTCCCTCTACCTTCCTTCAGACCTCCAGATGTCTGAGAGTTCGTAGCCATTCAGGTCTGGTGACTCAGAGATTAAAGTCTTTTTTCTCCCGATAAAAGCAACTGGTTGAGTTCTGGTTGACATTTCACAGTTTCAACTTTTTTGAAATGTGTTTAGAGTGAGTATTCAATTTCAATCAAACATATTTTGTGTTTTTAAGATTTAATATGTTGTCTCTAGGTTGAGAAAATGGCAGACTGTTAAAATCTGAATTCAATATTAATTAACACTACATCTCAAATTGTAGTTAGACTACCTCTGACAAAAGTACACTTAATAAAACCATGTTTGGTGTTAGACCTCGGGGCATTGACTTGTACCACAGCATGATTCAGCTGCACACAGAATAGTGACATCAGAATGTGCCAGAGAGCAACAAATTTAGGATATTAAGACAATTACAGCCCCAAAGCTATTGAAGCATAACCCTCTCAAAGATGGAGAGAAACAGAAACTAGTTTTTCAGGTCCAGAAAACCATTAGCAAGATAGATTTATATAATCACATAAGCGATCATAAAAAAGAAAAATTACACTTATTAAATGAATAAATGTGAGATAAAATGTTTCATTGAAAACATTTATGGTGAGAGCCCTTGTCTTTGAAATGAAAAAAAAAAAAAAAAACCCTTCACTTTTCCCAACAAGGACCAATATTCCCATCCTCTGTGCTGAGGCATTGTTTCTTTTGCAGAGAAAAAAAAAACATTTATCTCCCATTTCTTGATGTCATATTGTGGTGAGGATGAAGCATCTGGAGGCTCTTCATCAGTTTGACCTTATACCACAGATTAAAAGCTGCTGCACAGACTGTTTTGCATATTTCTCTCAACCTTAAACTATGTGATAATACAGCTTGTAAACACACTTGAAGGCTTTGTCAATAAATAAAGTTTGATATTTTTCTGTACTCTCCACCTCGCTATCTATGTAAAAGATGCTTTCAGTCATAAACAAAAAAACTTTTTCAGGCACTGCGCCAAGACTCTGCGACTAACCACAAAGTATGAAACTGTTTTAGTCAGTAATTTTTATGTTTCATACATTTTGACTGGATATTTGTATTTTACCCCCTACTTCTAAATCTGCATTTTTTTCTCCTGAGCTGGATGAACAATGGGCATTGGAGAAATGGCTTGACTTGAAATTTTTGTATAAGTCACCTGTTAGGTAAGTAATTGTAGTGAGTGTATTACCACCAGGGGATCTCATTTCATTCTGGCTTCTTTTTAGATCTGGCAGGTCAGGCCCTCTTAAACTGATATGCAAGACTTAAAAACTGCATATCAATGGTGGATACAGAAACTGTGAGCAACCTAGCTGACATGGGTCACTTATGAATGGTTTAATTGTCCTACACTGCGCTCCTGCTTTCACTCTGTCCATTCAAACACTTTCCTGCACCAACCTGTCCACCTCACATCTACACACTAGATCTCTGAACACCACCTGATCAATGCATCTGGAGCCAAATGTGTGTGTTTATGTTTACTCATTTGTAAGTGTTGTGCAGTGTTGTTATGGGTGTGTACACATGCTGCTGTCTCCTGAGTGGTGGGTATATCACGGTGGGTGTGTGCTCAGTGGTTACAAGTAATTCCACTCACCTGTAGCCGGTGAAATAAAGTCAGTAACGTGAACATGAAAGTGGATGTGTGTTTGTGGGAGTGTGCGTCTCAGGTAAGCTCTTGTAATTAGCCTACTGGTTTTTTTGGGGGTTATATCACCAGTCAGCCGCATCACCTGTTCCAAGAAATCTTTAACACTTCGCCCAACTTGACCCCCAGACCTGCTCTGAGAGCTGTCCCAGTACTGTGAAGGGTGCAATAACCCAACTGAAACATGTCAAAAATCATATTGTTATTCATTAAAGAAATATGCTGGGTGGACATCATTTTTTTTCCAAAATCTTGGATACAAAGTAAAGCTTAGAAATGGGTCTAAAATTGCTTAGGATGTCATGATCCTGCCTGTCTCCCCCTCCCCTGTGGTTTCCTCTGGAGCCCTTCCTCTCTCACCTGCACTCACTCACCTGTAGCCCCACACCTGTAGCCCCACACCTGTAGCCCCACACCTGCACCTCATCGGCCTCGTCAGTGCCTGCATAAAGACTCAGAAGAGTGGAGAAGCAGGTGCCAGAGTATTCCCGCTCCTGAGGGGTATTTGGCTGTCTCTCAACTAAGTATTTCCAGGATTTTGATTGATCTGTATTCTGTTACCTGAAAGTAAAATTCACTCCCTTCCCTCTCTTAGAATTCACTCTAAACTCTAAACTGTCTTCTGGCTCTGACTCCTGTTGAGCCCAACCTGTCCTCCATCAGTTTTTGAAAACCGGCACAGATGTTGGGGTCTAGAGAGGGCTTCTTTCAACAGGGGTTAAGGGGTTACATCTACTCATTGACGGCCATCTCTTGGGTTTGTCTGACAGTTGGCTGCATACAGGCCAAAGGGTACAATATTTTGCTTTGATACCCTCTTTGTCAGCAGCAGAACAAGATTACCTTTGTTATCATATCTTATTTGTGTTAATGGAGTGAAGTTTTGGAAGGTTCTTTCAGTTTGTCTGGGAGATTTCTTTTGTGTCAATCTCTGCTCCAGCACTCTGGCTGATGTCATCCACCACTTTAGGCGGTGGATTTTCAGGAGATTTTTGTCAACGCAGAGAGAGTATTGAAGACTCCTCTACCAAAAAATAAAACAAACCCTGTTGTTATGCCTTTACATTCCCAAAGAGAGGACAAAAATGTGTTTTAAAGTTTGAATGAACTCTGTAGCTGAAAGTATAGCAAGACAGTAGTGCTGGGAATAACTTTGTGTGTGTGCTTGGGGAGTCTCCCCATTCATTTCAGAGGGAACTTTTTTTCGCCGTTTTTCAGGAGTTACTCAGCCAAAAATTGGTGAATGTCTTATAAAAGTCACAGCACACCAATTGTGAACTCGTTTTGATTTATACTTTGTGGGGTTTCTCAAAGCCCCAAAGGGAGGAGAAGTGAACCAAAAAAGGGGATAGAAGAAGAAGAAGAAGATGATGATGATGATGATGAAAGACATAAACAGATAAGCATATGTGGCTTGTGTCAAAGCCAGAGCCCCCAAATAAGTGGGGACAATCCTAAAAGACAGAGAGCAAAAATCACAGGACCAGACATGTGTAACACAGCTTTAGGGGGAAAAAAGGAGAGATGTGGGGAAACAATCTCAAAGGCAGGTGGATAATTTGGAAAAAGCAAATGTTGAGTTGGATCACACCATCATAAAACCCATCCAGTCATTATAGAGGCTGTTTGACATGAGGTTTCAAAGTTTCTGTCAAGTCACAAAGTTGTAGTTGAATTTTTTTCTTCTTTTCCCCAAATGTTGTCAAAGGTCACTTACAGTAGAGCTGTGAATGATTCTAAATAATGCCAGGAAGTTTGGACTTGCTCCTTTTTTGCAGTGTTCAGAAATAATTTTAGTTAAAAATTATTGGTGTGTTGGAATTTGATAGATTAATTCACATTTGAAGCTGTAGATACTGAAGATACAGAACCACAGATATGAACATATGTGTATGGAACAACTGATTGTGTAAGCAAACAGATGATACAACGTGGAGAATTTCCAGCTTTCTCTGAAAGTGGTGTTCAGCCAGGTAAAGCAATACAACGTGATGAAATGTTAAAACGTCTGAAAGGTTTCAAACATTCTGGGGTGAATTGACTGTAATTGTGGTTACGTGTTCCTGTTTGTGATGAAATCCACATCTTATACCTCGGTGTGGAATAGCACGGTGATAAAGTCTGTCTGAGAAGCAATAACATGTTTTGAACAGCCTTGAAAATTCGACAGTTTACTCGCAGCTCGCAGACTGTTCCTGTTCTGAATGCAGACTAATTCAAGCTGCCATGTTCTGTTTAGAGACAAGTCTCCACTGACACAACATATCCATATGATTCAGATCACTGATTGAAAAAAAAGCCTCCCTCAGTGCATCATTTATGGTTCCACTGATGAAGGAACACCATGTATGCGTCATGCGTGCAGCATTAAGAACAAGAACTGGGACACTTGAAGCAGCAGAACAGCCAGATTGAGGCTGATTGAGTTGCGACTCTCCAGGCAGAAGTTATTGCCTCCGCAGACTAATTTATGGAATCTTGTTAAATTATCCTCATTGCCACTCGGCTGCGTGATTCAGACAGATAGAGGGCTTACGTAACTGAAGGTCAATTATGGAGAAAGTACTCCACTTAAGCCAGTGATTAGACTTTTGGTCATAATGCTTGACAGGAGATGGCCGTGTTTACTCGTTCTGCAGGGAGGGTGAAGAGGGAGCTTTTTCCTCCCCGAAGGTTTAGCTCAGGATTTCATTCAATATTTATAACCCTGAATTGCATAAAAGTGTTGGCTGACTTTTATTTTTCAGAATTTGCAAACACTATTTCATTTAATACAAACTTTAAATGCCTTGAGGCAAACAAGGCGAGCAGACTGAAAGAGCATTTTGCCCTTTCAGATGAACTATACTTATTGTCCTTATATAATTTCATTGTGTCCCTGGTACTAAAAAACATTTGATCCTTTTGACAGACTCTCTCTGCTCACTCATGCAGATCAATGCTCCAACAGCCACAAAGATCAGTCAGTGATTGAACCGATCGAGGATCAGATAAACACTTCAGCAGCTCAGCACAGAGTCAGTATCAGTGTAGAGATAGAGGCGAGGCAGAATAAACAGGTTTTCATGCTGAATGGAGGCTGATGTTGTCTTCACACCTGTGGCTCTTTGACCTGTGCATATGTAGTCTGTTGTCTACAATTCTACAATTTTATTCAGCAGACGCTTTTGTCCGAAGCATCCAAAAGCCTAACTTATGTGTTGTCAACCCTGTGTCTTGGATTTTTTTCTCCCCTCCTGTTTCATTGGATTGTTTAAAGTCTTCCTGTTAGACTGAACTCACAGTGTGGATCTGACTCTGAACCACACAAGCTGTTTTGAAGTCAGGCAGGATGATTGCACGTTGTACAGGAAGTCACTGATTATGACCTGATGAGCTGCTCCTGACCAATCGGATCCAATTGTGGTATGTTAAGAAAACTACAGAATAATGAAACCATTTTTGAGCCCAATCCCCTGCTTTTAACCACAATCACAAATGTGTGATCTCCTGAAAGTTGCAAAGGTGGAAAAAAAGCGCTGGGTGTGTACTTTAGGGGAGGACTTTCACCCCTCGGAAATTCTAACTGGTAAATTGTTTACTAGCTCGAAGCTGGAGAAGGTTAGAATAGAAGCACAGCTCTGTAAGAACACAGTTAGAGACAGGTGACGACTCACAAAATCAAAGGATATTTTTTGAAAATCTTTCATTGCGCAATAATTAAGCACAAACCCCAAATACAAGAAATCTTGAAGTAACTTAGCCTGTGCAAATAAAACAAGAAAACAAACCCAGAAAAAAAAACTCACGCAAAAAGATAAAAAGAATGATAAACAAAACACCCACATTAAACAATTACTACAATACCCAACTCCAACTTACTCAATATTAATCAAACACTCATGCAAACCCCAAAGAAAACAGTGAAGTATGTGTAAATGAAGGAAAACAGCCAGCACACAACTGTAAATTCAGACAGCAGAATCCACAGAGCACTTTGAAGCATTCGTATAAGTTGCTTCTGAGTCTTCTTCTGCTTCAAACACTATCCCAAAAATCCAAATACACAGAAACATTGATTCTTCATAGGTCACATGGCCACTTGGCGACCATACATAAGCATATAACGCACACATCTAATGCGCTTAGACCCAACTTCAGGCAGGTGAGAACAGAACAATGGAAATTAATGTTAAAATGGTTTGAGAGTCTTTAGGTGAAAACTATTAAAAGCTCTGGACAGAGAAGGGAAAAAAACAGAGTATATGTGGTTTAACAGGTGAATGAAAAACTGTCAGGAATAAGAATGAGTCACTTTCAGTGCATGTGTGTGTGTGTGTGTATATGCACTGCCTGTTGCCAATTGCCTGTTGCCCGTTGCCCTTCGGCTGCTGCCTGTTGTCCACTACCTGTTGTCCACTACCTGTTGTCCACTACCTGTTGCCTGCTGCCCACTGCCCGTTGACTGCTGTCTTTTGCCTGCTGCCTTTGCTCACGGCCTGTTGCTCGCTGCCTTTTAACTGCTGCCTGTTGCCTGCAGCAAGTTGGCCAACACCTGAAGCTGCCTGTTGCCCGCTGCCTGTTGCCTGCTGCCCACTGCCTGTTGACTGCTGCCTGTTGCCCAACACCTGTAGCTACCTGATGCCCACTGCCTTTTAACCGCTACCTGTTGCCCGCTGCCTGTTGCTGCTGCCTGTTGCCCACTGCCTGTTGCTTGCTGCCTTTTAACTGCTACCTGTTGCCTGCTGCCTGTTGCTGCTGCCTGTTACCCACTGCCTGTTGCCCACTTCTAGTGACGGTGCTACTCCATCACAACTTTGTTCCATGAGGTCTGTATTCAGCTTGTGGCTTCTGTGTGTCACTCTCCACACCTGCAAAAAACAACTTTAAAAAATAAAAAAGTTTGGAGCAGGTAACCAAACACACACCTAAAGGCAGACAACAGCTACATACCCCAGGGAAAAGAGATGCCACATACCAAGAAAACCTCCTGTAGAGAAACCTTTTCACCACAGCAGCAACAGACGCTTTAGCCACGTGCCAAACTGCACACAACAAGACGCTGAGCAACCTCAGGAACTGGATGGGAGCTGAAAGAGAAGACGAGCAATTATAGACACCTGGGGCTGCCTCACTCACCACGGCACCAACAGTGACCAGGAGAAAAACATCCTCTGGTTACAAAAGGAACTTCAGATTTTTCTGTTGTGTCAGGTATGTTCACATGACATCATAAAAACCAAAAGTTCAAAATTCACGGTCAGAAACATTGAGGGAGGAGGGTCAATAATACTGTCATTAACAAAATCCTACTTTTAAATATAAGGAAAAACTAAATTGAAAAGTTGTATTATCCTCTGTCTGACTCCTGGATTCTATCTTGTGTCCATGGGGCTGTTGCTGTTAAAAGAATGTGAAATTCACTGGATTTAACAAGAAATGATTGAAACTGTCCAAACATGTGGCATCCTGTGGTTTTTGAATTGGTTAACATCCAAAAGTCCTCCCGTGTGTGTGGCCTGCCTTAATCACAGTTTTGCAAATCTCTGAGCACTCACTGCATCCTTTGGCTCTCTGTGTTACCTGGAAGCACTGGCCTTCAGAAAACAGCACCCTGATTACCAATTAGTCTCACTCATGCTGCACCTGTGCACACTTCACTGGAGGAACACTTCATTCATGTGTTTGAGTAGAAAAGAGGACTCCAGTGACTCATACAGGTGTTGGGAAAGAAGATGGAGCAGAGACATCACAGCTGTTGATGAGCTCCTTTTGGCCTGACCAGGAGCACAGATTGTTTCTTTTTCTTCACCACACCAATTTAGCATTAGAAAACACACACACTGTAGGCTTGAAAAATGTTTTTCTTAGCACAAAGCCTTCACTTTACAAAAAAGAGAAAGAAAAAAAAACACTTTTGTTGATGTGCTGGATCTTGTCCTTTAGTTTGGATGATTATGCAAATTATCAATATTTAATTAAATAATGTAAAGTGTTTTTTTTCATTCCTTGCTCCTGTTGTGTTTTTTATGGTTACAGTGTTATCTTAAAATGTCACCAAAATTTAACACTTCTATCCCAAGACACTTTAAACTATACTGCCTGCCTAAAGATGTTTCACTTTCACTTAAATCCTGTTTTACATAACCAAGTGATAAACAGAATGAGATCTACCTTATGAACCACCGAGCTGGAAAGGTGAAGAAGCAAGACAGACATCATGTCTTTTACAATATTAATTGACTTAAGCACTATTTCAGTCTATTCTCCTTACTGAAATACATACAGGTGTTTGTTTGATGTTTGTTACATTCATTCAAACAGTGAATCTGATAAATACAGTGTATGCAAAAGTATTCATAGTCCGTCACTTTTTCCCACATTTTGGATCTGCAGTATTAATGGTGCATGGGCTGTATAACACCAGCAAAACACGATTCCTAAATAAGTTAAAAGTCCCTTTTAAACGAAAAAGAAGTTAACAGCAAAGATTGTTCGGTTCAAAGAGTCTTTTCGATTAAATCAGAGTTTGTCGGCACAGGAGCGATCTGTCTGCCACGAGAGTCTTTAAGCACCAATCAGTCCATTAATCCACAGGGAACCAAAAAGGAAAACCAGTTAAAAGAAGAATGATTGATCAACAAAAAATCTCCGGTACCCCAGGCCCAAAAATCAAAAATTAAAGCGATCTCACAGGATCCAGTGAAGACTCGATGTCAGGAAGCAGCTCCTTTGTTTTCCTCCGCGTGCAGCAGCACAAGGCTGTTGTTTACCTCCGTTATCATGTCGCCCGACGTTGAGCCGCTGTATTACTGTAATGAAATCTTTAGAAAGCTATTTTTTCCTTTAAAGACCACTGGCACATATGTTTGTACAAAATTATGTTTGTGTCGCGTTATAGATGAACATGCACGCACTTCTGTGCAGCACTTTAGTGCAGCTGTGTTATAAGATCCACGCCCACCGTGAGTCTGTAGTCGGGCTAGTGGAAAAGCAAACCAAACCGTGTAGAGCCGAGCCGAGCCGAGTAGGGCTGGAATTGTATCGTGGAAAAGCGCCATTATTGTACTGTTTTCACAATACACTCTCTTGTTTGCGACTGTGACTGTAAGTTTCCCCATTGTGGGACAAATAAAGATGTATCTAATCTTATCTTATCTTCTCTTATAATACCATCAGTCTGTAGAAGCACTGCTGTTTGATAAGAGTGAGAAGAGGAGAAGTAAAGAGGGACTGGCAGCCTGAGCAGATCCTGTTCCCAATGTAATGTAAAGAGTCCCTCAATAACTGATCACATTCACAAACCAATGACACAGCCACTGGGAGCAGTTAGAGGTTCCAAGGACACTTTGGTAAATGGATACAGGGACCAGGGGTTGAAAGAATCAGTTTTGAGAAAAGCTACATGGTTTTGCAAAGGATGAAATAATTTTAGTATCTCTTTCTAGTTTCTTTAATTTTTTCAAAAAATTGAATAAAATCAGAATGGTGTCTGGTAATACCTTGTAATGTTTGAGAAAACGATGAAAGCCTTTAATAGTACCTATCCATTTCAGCTGATCATGCATGCAAAAGCACGTACACCGAATTATTTCTAAAGCCATTACAGAGAATAAGTCACACATAATGAAGGACCTGAGAAAGCTGCAGATTCAATAAAAGTTTTGGTGTGAGAAATGACGGAAAATAATTGGAAGAGACATAAAACACCAGAAAAAAGAAAAAAAAAACCCACACTGCAGGAAAACCCCGAAGAGCTTCATTACCACGGAAGACAGGAAGAGATGACCGGTCTGTGAAAATAATTGAACCAAGCAAAAGTCAAGCTGGTGGAGAGGAGAAAAAAAGGGGGAATGCAAAATATGATTGCATTAGCTGCAGGACAGAATATCAATTGCCTTAGACTATAATTTAATAAGTCACTAATTAAGTTACTGTCTAACTTTTTGGAGCCTGCTTTGTCTGAATGACTCACCGGGGAGTTTGTCTGAGCCTCCACAGACCCTGAGTGGAGCTGTCTCCTCCCCCCCGCGCCTCCTGATGACAGCAGCACTAGAGTGGAGATAAGAAGACTATGGGAGTCAGACCGGACTGGCTGTCATTTCCTCCAGCTACGTGCTGCAGGGGAGGCCACATCAGAAGACAGTTTACTCTGTGGTGGGATGCATCGAGCCTAATGAGCCACAACCAGATGGGAACAGATCATTAATACTGAGCTGCTGCTGGAGTCTCTGGGGATAATAACTGGTGTGAGATACTATACGGCCAGTGATGGGTGCATGATGAAGTATTACTCGTCTCCAGGCTTGGGTCATGTGTTTGTGTTTTGTTCCCTGAAAACACAAAGCCAGTTAACTGACTGAATAGAACAACATTGTTGCACAGGAAGGAGACAAAACACCAGAGGAATGTAGTGGTGGTTAAATCCTTTTTCTTCCTGATGTGTACAGTGTAGTAAAAAAAAAATAAGTGAAGACAGAAAACACAAGAGCAGTGTTGGGTTTGAGGACATTCAGGGGAGAGTTGGAAATCTGCCTTCGTTTTGGCCCATGTCGTGCATAATTTGTGACATCAGTTTGATCGGTGCCAGTGGATTGACCTTTAACCTTGTTGCATGTGCCAGAACTCATTTTTTTAACGAGGAAAGATGTCCTGATCAGCGTTTTGGGTCCCCAGTTCTGATCTGACTTCTAATGTTGAGTGTTAAAATTCTGATCTAATACTTGCACTTTCCTGAGCTGTCCCTTTTCCTTCTTTTGTTTACAGAAAATACCAAAACAAATGGACGGAATTTATTTTAAAGTCTTCATTTTGTCCCTCTGTTGCACCTGTAAAAGCTTTGCATGATGTATGACTCAAAACACACTTGCACCTTTTACATTTGTACTTTTTGTATAACATTCATCAGCGTTCCACTTGCCTTATACAGGTATGTGTATATATTTCTGTATATGTGCATAGTTTTTCCTATTTTCATTGAACTTTTTGTATTTATTCTATTTTAATTCTTCTATTGCATTTGGATGCTGGTACACAACACATTTCACTGTGCATCGTACTGTGTATAATTGTGTGTGTGACGAATAAAGATTCTTATTTTATCTTTAAAAAGAATTTGAGCCATTCCTAGTTCCCTAGTTTCTCTCATTTACGTACACAGCAAAAACTGAAATCTAAGCAAGTCATTATGTCTTATTTTTAGTCAAATTTGTCTTACTATTCTTAATTTGAGCCACATTTACTGGACAAGGTCATAAAAATGTCTCATTTCAAGTTTTTTAAAGACAAAAATGAGGCATCAATTGCTTGTAACAAGTAAAAAAAAAAAATCTGCCAATGGGATAAGATAAAAGATTCTTGTTTTAAGAAATCTTTCTAATTTCAAGAAACTTCCCGGGCAAATTCGTCTTATCCTTTTGGCAGATTTTTTTGACTTGTTACAAGCAATTTACTCCTCATTTTTGTCTTAAAAAAACTTGAAATAAGACATTTTTATGACCTGGTCTGGTGAATGTGCTTAGATTTCCATTTTTGCAGTGTACACTTGTGTTTTATCCATCCTTCCTTCCATTTTCTTCTGCTTATCCGGGGTCAGGGTGCAGGGGCAGCAGCCTGAGCAGAGAAGCTCAAACTTCCCTCTCCCCAACTGCTTTGTTCAGCTCTTCCCAGGGGATCCCGAGACGTTCCCACACCAGCCGAGAGATGTAGTCTCACCAGTGTGTCCTGGGTCCACCCCGGGGGTCTCCTCCTGGTGGGACGTGCCCTGAATGCCTCACCAGGGAGGTGTCCTAATAAGATGCCCGAGCCACCTCATCTGGCTCCTCTCAATGTGGAGGAACAGCAGTTCCACACCAAGCTCCTTGTGTGAGAGAGCCACGCCACACCACTTGTGTTTTTAGAAAACTCTTATGTTTGTCTCTGTTAGAAACACTTTGTTTTAGCTGCTGTCTCTTTAAGACCCCACACTCCACGAACCCCCCTCCCTCTGAATGTGCAGCCCTCTGGAGACCTTGGATAGAGCCACGGACAGACCTTGGTGTTTGAGGCCTGTCTCTGAAACATGTCATGAAGCACTTAGGGGATCATAATAAGATGACCTCATCATTTCAGCAAGTCTGTTAAATATTTGGTGAAGAACTGGTGCTATTTGAATCAGTTTACAGACATATACAGGGATTTCTACAACTTATGAATACACAGAGGTTTGAAAATATACACGATAGGTCTGAACATCCAGCACTGTAACTTTATATCTATGATTAAAGTATGGGAAAGTACAATACCCCCTCTTTGAACATGTCTTTGACTTATTGAACTGAGACACTTCTATTAAATGAAGTCATTGGACATTGTTGTAAAACTGGCATTATTCACTCATGTTTTTCTAAGAGAACGTTAGAAAATTGGGTGTATAGAACTGCTTTCATACATTTTGTTTCATCATTTACCATTGCATTTTGTTTTCCAAAGCCTGTATTACAATAACAACTGATCTGGATCAGTTTATTTGTCTAGAACAAAGTTTACTCTATGGTAATGTAGTGTTTCATGTATTGTGATTCATGTGTGTGTCTGTTGTGTGGTTAAGCTTTAGGTGTTAGAGGGTTCTGTAAAATAAGAAGTTGTCTTTGCATCATGGAGCTAACAGATCTGCAGGATCCTGGCTGTGAATGGAACAAAGGCATGAGAGCCTCCCAGTATGAGATGAACATAAAATGCTTTGGTTTTGGAATAGACTCGTAAAGATGTAAGATCAGCCCTAAAGACAAAGGTCCTTCTGTGCACATATATACTCAGGAGCATCACCTTAGAGACCAGGCTGAGTGTCAGGTTTAAATACACTCCTGAGGAGGATAGAGTTTGGATGTTATCAGAGTTGAATGAATAAGACTTATGTTCTGTTTTACTACTTTTCTGATGACTTGAAAAAGTAATTTCTTAAAAAAAATCCTTCATTAATGTTGACTCTTGTGGATGGATGAAAAACTTAGGTTTGCTTCACAAGGGGGACCTTTTGGTGTGCAATTTCATTTGCAAAGCCCCAGAGTAAAGGCAGAGGACTCTGTTTAAGTCTGAGCTGGAAAAGGAACATTCAAATCATGTCCCTAAAAAAATAGTTGGACCACTGCATCTAAATTTCTGGTTTCTTGTTAACCAATTGGGGAAGGGTTCTGATTGTGCACAACACCAAAATAAACTAAAATACATCCAATTTATCCACTCTTAGCTGTTCACTGTACACATTTGGACTGAGTGACTGTGTGGAGCTTTTTTGGATACCAAAACATTTAGGTGGTTGGGTCAGCTGGAAGGCTAACAAACACCAAAAGAAGCAAGCAGCAACCTTCAGCTGTGTGAAATGAAACACATGCAGAAGTGATAAAACTGCAGGTCTTTGAGATTCCACTGGAGAAAGACCAGAAACTACATTCATACCAAGACAAGAGAGCTGACTTCTACAGCATTAATAAAATGTTTTATAGCCCATTTCACAAAATGGCTTGGTGTGGAATAGTTCATTTTGGTTACAGCACACACTGTGTGGGGGGTTAGAAGATATTAAGATCCTGAGCTCACCCAATCACAGGCACAGTTCAGCTGACTAACAGGTTGACACCTTTTAGCTGATGCTGACAAGGCTCAAAGCCTGCCTCCTCACTCAGTGTTACCTGTGACCAAAAGGTTTTAAAAGCCACCTTAGGCTCCTTGAAAGGTGTTACAGAAATCAAAGACATTTTATCTATATCTGTTATCATTCATAGAGGGGTGATGTCATAGACACTATGTCAATGGTTTTACAGTCTATGCTTGAATTTATCTATATTATTCAAAGTTTTGGTTTTTTTTTTACCAGAAATAAAGTCTCCTAAAGTCTTTATCTGCATCAGTCGATGTTTCAGCATAAGTCCAAGTCAAGACCCCAACCTGTTAGTCACTTCAGCCTCGGCCCAATTATAGAGATCTATGAACAACTCTGTCCTTACATAACTATCACAGATGAGTCACCTTAAACAGTGTGTGCAAATATAGAAACAAGCTACACTAAGTAGAACTATTCTTTTCTTCAGGCAGCTGAAAAGCTCAACTTAACTGAAGAATTTGAACATGGATGTTAGCAGGGCTTTTTGGGATATGGGAGTGAGCACCAAGTGGACAACTGAGGATCTGCACGTTTTTACACTTCAATACTGGCTTCATTTTCCAAAAATACACTGTAAAAAGTGAATATCCTACCAAGCACATTATTCTTATGTCAGATATTTAAACTTGTTTCTAGATAGATCATCTTGAATATATTCCCAAGTGAAACATTCTTAAAAGGAATTTGATTTAAGTCATTTTTCAGTTGGAACAAGCTTTTATTTTACTTATCATAAGGTTTTGAAGCTGCTGAGTTATTTGTTAAAGATAAATCATCTTGTTTTGATAAAAAAAGAACTCATTTCGAATTAAGGAAAATCTTTCTTCAAATCTGCAGCTCGTTAGAAGCTTATTATGAGACACAAAACTTCACCACACAAGAAAATATGAATAAAATGAGTTTTCTAGCTTTATTCAAGGTCTCTCTTATCAAGAGGAGCTTAAATCTAATGTCCAATTTTAAGATATCTGAACAAGAGAATTTTCACTTGTTTCATTGATGTATTTTTGTTCCTTTTTGCTTATTACAATCAAAAATATCTTTTTCTTGGACATTTATTTGAGTGGCTTTTTTTTAGTGTATCATTATGTCAAGATAAAGACACTGGCATTTACTCAGTAAAAAAATAATTATAAGATGTCTCAATTTTTACTTGTATCAAGGAAAATGCACTTTTTATTATATTTGGGGTTCATTGAGGATAGATATTTTTACTTATTTGGAAAAGTCTTGACGGACAATTTTGCTCACTCAAAGTTAGAAAAAAAAAAAAAGTACATTTTGTCCTTGTTTTTAAAGGCTGGCTTTTTCAAGTGTAGTTGTTTACAGCTTAGCTTTACTCAGAAAAGACTCTTCAACTGATATGTAATAAATAGTTTAGGTGCAAATCCCAAATGTAAATCACTCCTCTGTGTGCTAAAAGACACGTTTTAACTGCAATTTGAGCAAGAGCCTCTCAATAACTACAGCTACAACTGTGTGTGCTGTAAATAGGTTGTGGTACCATTAGCTCATGAATGGAGGGATGGGAGGTGTTTGCGTGTGCAGCCTGACCGATATTTCTGTGCCTACAGGGAGCGTTTTACAGCTGAAGTGCAGTCACTGCTCTTGGTCCACATTTTGCAGAAATGCTGCTTTAGTGATCTCCTGTTATGCATTAATTATAAGAAGCATCACACAGCAGAAAGTTTAATGTCAATTCAAATTTAGCCACGCTTTAAGATAAAACCCAGATGATGGATTTGTTTTGTGTTCATGACGAGATTGAAAAAAAGAACAGTATGTTTTTATGATATGGAGGAGTTGTGATGTAGAGTATTAACTGGAAGAGCACACATACACACATTCTTAAAACAGGACACTTGCTGACACAGAGTCTGGCTCATAATTTATTTATTTGCAGCAGCAGCCTGCAGCAGGTGTGTATAATAGAGGAGCAAGCTGCACAGACAGGCGCTTTATGCTTCCAGTGTTTTCTGTCGTGGCATCTGATGCCCTCTGAGAGCCGCCTGTTTCCTGCAGCACACTCTGACTCCTGTGCACAGTGATGTACTATGCCCCCAAAATCCACTGATTTCTCATTCTGCCTTAAGGCCATCCATCTATTTTCTATACTGGCTTAACTTGTGGAGAGTTGTCTCCCAGCATGCATTAGGTGAGAGGTAGGGTACACTAGGAAGAAGTCAGCAGCTTAAAGTGAGGCCTTCAAAGTGCTGTGAGAGGTGCATCAGCAGGAGCGATGGAGCTCAAGAAAAGCAAAGTTTCATGGGTAAGATCTGAGGTAAAACTGTCTCTGAAGTTCACAAACATCTTCCTGAATTTTACTGAATCATTTTCTTCAGTCCAGTGATTCAGTGAGAGAAAACAAAAAGGTAATCAAAAGAGTCATCCCCCAACACGCTGAGTTAATTTAAGGTTTTCTGCGGTTGCTGGTGGCGATACTGTTCCTCCTACACAAGGACATCAGCTTCCCAACGGGAGACTCTTTTGTGGCACATCTAGTCCGTACTTTTTTTTGTCCTCTTTTACCCACACACAGTAACCAAGGCAGAGAGCATGCTGCTCTACAGGAAAAGAGAAGGAGGTGATTTAATGGGTCGTGACCAAGTGCCCACTGCCAAGGCCACCAGATGTACCAACGCGGAAGAGACAGTTTTATTCCAGCCTGACAGATTTTGACTCCAAAAATTTCAGACTTTTAAACTCCCAATAATAAAAGTGGAGTTGTAGGAAAAATGTCCTTTTGTCTTCACTACAGCCAACTCAATGCTTGAGTTATTATAGGTTTTGAGCAGCACAAACAACATGTCACTGGAGTGTTATTTTTCATTTGTACAAAAAATTGGCAAAAGTGAAGTATGTCCTTTACATCACGCACTGCAAAAACTGAAATCTAAGCAAGTCATTATGTCTTATTTTTAGTCAAATTTCTCTTACTATTCTTGATTTGAGCCACATTTACTAGACAAGGTCATAAAAATGTCTCATTTCAAGTTTTTTAAAGACAAAAATGAATTTAAAAAAATCTGCCAGTGGGATAAGACAGATTGTTTTTGACTTGTTACAAGCAATTTACACCTAATTTTTGTCTAAAAAAACTTGAAATAAGACATTTTCATGTCCTGGTCTGGTGAATGTGGCTCAAATTAAGAACAATAAGACAATTTTTACTACAAATAAGACATAATGACTTGCTTAGATTTCATTTTTTGCAGTGCAGCAACTTCAGTTATCACAAAAAGTAAAGACATTGGTGTTTGTTAGACTATTCCTATGTTGTCATACTGTTTTTTTGCATCAACTCTTACACCTGTAGAAAACCTGCTTATGTTGATTTTTAGAGCAGAAATACTGACCACTGTAGCAGGGTCAGTGACTGATTGTGGTTGTGCCAGAAGCTAAAATAAGAGTCAATAACATTGGTAGAATAAGATGTTTGGCATGGGCAGAAGGGATCTGGCAATTTTTTCATGGGACCAACCCACAGATTCAGCTCTGTTGCAAGGCCCACAAGTGAAACGTGGCGCAAGTCCAATCAGGATGTTCGTCTGTGTGCTCACACTCTGTCTTCACTGACTTTATCTCGCTCTCAATTATCAGCTAACCAGGGAGCATGTCAGCTTTTGTTCTAACCAATCACATCATTACAGTATTTGGGGAATTTTCACAATTTATTTGTTCATTATTCTAATGCTTGATGGGGTCTAACCACCAAAAGTGTTAATCTTCTATCTACAACATTAAATCTGTTTATAATTCTATCTGGAGTTTAAGGCTGAAATGCATGTTCCTTGCAAAAATGTCTCCATTCAAAGGGAAAGAAAAAAAAAATTACAACAGTAACACATTTATTGCCAAGAAGCGTTGTCTCTATATAGATATAGTGCTCTACCAGGACAGCTCTCAAATAAGTTTAGTATCACTTTAAAACATTCTTCTTGCTCATTAAGTTGTTATAAAACTTGAATTCAAGACCATTGACCAGCAAAGGGGGTGACACCCTGTCCAAACCACTCACAGGCGGACAAGTTCTCTTCATGACACTGCAGCTGGAGAAGGTGACTGAAACCAAATGGATGGCATGTCCATTTTGTCTCTTTAGGGTCACGTTTGCTGGTTTTAAGCTCAGATAAAGAAAGAGGGTTGTGACCAGTGTTTCACCTCCTTGTCTTGAGTTCCCCTCCTGTGTGATTGTTCCTCATGTGTGTCACCTGTGTCTTGTGCCACACTTGGGTTTGATTAGTTCAGGGACAGGGATTAAATTCACAAGAACTAATCAAACCCAGGTGTGGCACAAGACACAGGTGAAGCACATGAGGACAGTCACACAGGAGGGAAACACAAGGAGCAGGTACAAACTGAACAAGGGAAACCCAAGAATAACCAGTAACATAAGAAACCAGAACACAAGACAAGGGAAGAAATCAACACAAGGAACACTGGTAAACACAAACAAACCCAGTAAACACTGAACAATAAGCAAAACCCAAAAACAAAGACAAACCCCAAGAGACCAAAATCAGGATCCTGACAGAACTGGGTTGTAAACTGTTATGACTGACAGTGTATTCTTGATTGTACTGTATAAGTCTGTCATGGTCACTGCTGATTTTGTCTCCTTCACATTAATATATCTGATACTTTTTTTCTGAGAAAATGCCCATTGAGCACAGGTGCAGGTTAAACTGAGACTCAAATCTCCTCTTTATCTGTGTTTAAACCTTTTCCTGACTAAAATCATACTTACAGAGACTTCTCCACAATGAACACCTCAACACAATGAACAGGAGCTTTGCTTGAGTCAAAGTTCAGGGCTGAAATTATTGAAAACCAATTCAACTCGCTTTATGTGAATGTTCTTGCATTTATTCCGTTGTTTTCAACAAGTTTAACCTCCACAAAGGAGTCAAGGCAGCTCCGCTTCCTGATGGTCCTGTTCTTTTTCTCTGATCACTTAATGAGAGCTCCAAGAACAGTTGGGCCTGAACTTTTGGAAGTCAAGTCGTGGGCCAAGGCGTGATGAGTTCTCTGTGTCCACTAGAGATTTTTCTCAAGGATTTCTTTTTCAACACGGAAATAAAACCTTCTTTTACAAATATGTTGCTTCGTCATCTATAGCTGAACTTCTGGAAAGAAAGAAAGAAACTGAGTTTAAGACAGCAAAAAAAAAAAAGTCTGCTACAAGTGTGCAGTGAAGTGGAGCTGGTTCCAGGTGCAGATTTAGACGTCTTAATCCTTTTTCCTCCCTGCAGACTGAGAGTGAAGCACATGAAATTCATTTTCAGGCCTCTTTTTCTGTCTTTTTTTGGCACAGGTAACACAAATTATTCACAAACAAGGATGTGTTAAACAAGCAACACTGCACTCAACTTGCTTCTTATTACGCCTGTGTTAATGTTGTTTTCCTGCCTCTGAGTGTTGTAATACTGGCTCTGTTATAAACCAGCAGACACGTGCTTTAAAAGTTCTACCTTCATGGGGTCCAGTTTACCTGCCAACAAACTTAGAGGGCACTTTTTCGTGCCCTTGGAATTGAACATATTGACAGGAATGTGTAAATTCAGGTTTTTGAAAAAAAAACGTCCAAAAACTTACTTTCAAAAGCACAAAGTTACGTTCTTATTTTTTAGATCTTGTCGTACGAAGTCGAGAGACCGAGCTAAAAGTCGTTACCGTCAGGAAAGTCAGTGTCGTCCCTACGTTTTGTTTAGTAAAGGTGACCGTCAACAGGAACTTAGGGTCAAACCTTAGCAGCGACCACGGGTCAGGAGCTCGTAAACACCATAATCTGTGGAAGCAAACAGTCTGCTGCTTAACATGCGCGGCACCCTTCCCTGATCTGGCAACGGCACATGGACAATGTGAATGACCTCTGATCGTAAAAATACAGGCTGCCTCTGTAAGACAACGCCTTGAGACAAGGCGTTATCACCTGGACCCTTGCCATCTAACAAGACCTTTTAATAGAGATTGGTTTATCTATTTATGAGGATTTATTGGAAGGGAAGATATTTCCGTCAGTCCTGATAACAAGCCTCAAGGGAGGTGAGGAGGGCTGCTGCTGCGTGTGCATGTGTGTGTGTGTGTGTGAGAGAGAGAGAGCCTCTGTCACCCCGAGTCTTAAATGTATGTGAGGGACTGTTTGCTTGAACGTGAAATGCATCTTTTAGATGCAGTTTTCAAGGACACACACAAAAGGCTCAGTGAGTGGACTCTCAAACACCCATACAGATGAGAGTCGTACTCACACGTTTCTCTTTCTGTGTTTTCAGAGAACCTTCAAGCCTCTGTTAATCCAATGACCCTTAAAGAAATGTAAAAATCCACATTTAACTTAGACCTACCTTTCAAAATAAAATCATATTACTCATCTTCAAATTTAAAGGGTCAGTTCACACAAAACCATCACCAAAAAAAGGGTCACACACTCTAATATTTGGTTGCACTGCCTTTTAGCTTTGATTACAGCCACATTCACTGTGGCATTGTTTCCATAAGCTTCTCCAATATCACAAGGTTTATTTCCATCAAGTGTAGCATTATTTTTTTTTCACCAAGATCTTGTATTGATGATGGTAGAGTCTGACCACTGCACAAAATCTCCTCCAGAACATCCCAAAGATTCTCAATGGGGTTAAGGTCTGGACTCTGTGGGGGACAATCCATGAGTGAAAAAGATGTCTCATGCTCCCTGAACCACTCTTTCACTATTTGAGCCCGATGAATCCTGGCATTGTCCTCTTAGAATATGCCCGTGCCATAAGAGAAGAAAAAATCCATTAATGAAATAACCTGGTTATTCAGTATATTCAGGTAGTCAGCTGATCTCATACAATGCAGAACCTCAACCTGAGCAACTGCAACTGCAACTGGGTTTGTGAGTGATTTGACAACATAGTGTGATCAGGATTGATTCTGTTTGACCCAATTGGACCTGAGGCCACAGGAGAGGGACTTCCTTTGAGCCACCAGGTAAACAACAGGGTGATGAAACAGTGTTTACCTTTAAACAATAAAGGTTGAAACCATTTTCTGCCAATGTCAAGACAACATGAAGAGGATTGAACTGATTTTGTAAGTCACTCAGCGGTGACGCAATTGGTTATTTCTTTATTCTGAATTTCTCTTCATACATCCAAGTCAATCAAGTATGAGTCTTTAGTGCAGTCGGTCCCAATCCTATTTTTACATCACAATTTTCTGGTGGCCCAAAGATGCTTCCTTTCTAAAATTAATGTCTCAGCAATAGTTTGCGGCCAACTCGGGGGGAACACTTCAGCATTTGTTTTGGCCCCCAAGACGGTAGTTTAGTACCCCTTTTTTGGCCCATAGAGGGCACTTTAGAATGTGTTTTTCATCAACTACCCCCCCCTGTACACCACTGGTTTCAAACATGATTTTTATGTTATCAGTGAGAAAAAGAACAAATCCTTAGTTGTTTGAGCTTGAAATTTTCAAGTTTTCTTTCCTGAGAGTTCAGTTTTTTTTATTTCTTCATGTGCCCGTAAGACACCATTGTAGTGCTGTGTGTAGTTGCAACTGTTTTTACGAGGCCGGGTGGGCAAAGAAATCTTTCCATTTGTTTTCTGTTTTTCCAGGTTGAAGCGAGGGAACTCAAGTAGCTATGCAGTCATCGTTGGTGTCAGTCAAGATGCTCCAGATCAGGTACTTTTATGTGCCGCATTTTCTTTGAACTAGATTGATATCCTAGAAAGAGAAAGTCATATATACAGTTAAATACAGTTGTTGAAGATTTTGTGTAGTGTTTGAATTATACAAAGATTAATACTTGTTTTTTTTTGTTTTGTTTTGTTTTTAAATCAATTTCTAGACATTTCAGGCGACTCCACATATGGGTTCCTGACCACTCCAGTAGGTCAGAGGCCTCTTGATCAGAAATGCAAAACTCCTTTTTTTGCCAGACGCCATAGCAGTGAGGCATCAACAGATACAGAGCAGATTGAGTTTGTTGATCTCGCCCTATTGGATAAGTTGCACACCCATGTAGCGTTAGCCTGCGTTAGTTTCCAGTCCCAGGCTTCTTTCTGACATGTCTTTCCCTCACTCTCTTCCCCCAGACTCCGGCTCTATCTACTGTCCCATCCTCTTCAAATAAAGGTGTAAAAACCATGTTGACACCAGAGTGTGTTTAGCTTCACCAAAAACAATAAACTGGTTTTATGAGCTGAGCGGGGTCAAGAGTCAACAGGTTTGAGGTTTAACAGCCCGACATGAGGGAGGAGAGGATCATTGGAGTGGAAAGCACTGAAACTCCTCAGCCCCCCATCCCCCCACCCACCCTTCAGCTGTCTGGAGGTCCTGATATGTCCGTCAGAGAGGGAGAAAATACAGAACAGACACTGATTTGTTGAGACCAGATCATGAGATTTCAAAATAAAAGGTGTAAGTTTACAAGAATTAAGCTTAAAATGTATGAGATACAGTGATACAAGAATCAGAGGAGTCACCAGCTGCTGGCACCAAAAATGAAGTACCTGGAGTATCATGTGAAGCAGCACTTAAGTAAAGGATCCACAAAGAACCCAACGCTGATCTTTTAGTTCTTCAGATTGTGCAAGACATTTAGTCAGTGATGATGAAGAACAAGAAAAAAGAAAGTCTGTACACACTTTATTAGCTGATGAGTTTCATCTTTTTAGTGCAGACAGGTGTTTGCTCCTTGGTTTAATGGTTTACCAATGGCCTTCAATTATACTTCTTTTCCAAAACACTATACCTCATATGTTTAAATCCATATGTTACGTCATTACTCTGCATTCATCAGAAACAGATCACACTCAAACTGGATGGCTCAGTCAGTCTTTTTTTCATTTTTTTTCCTGAATAGAGCACACATTTTGAACCTAGTAAGACTCCACGATCATATTTATTTTCTATATCCCTGAAAGAGTTGATACTGCTGGTAGAATTATGCTCATGTTCATTTATTTAAGCCCAAATTTGTCCAGATTTTAAAGTATCCACGTGTTTGAATTTTTGCCTGAGGGCGATAAAAGCTTCTGAGAAATGAATTCTGTATAAGCAAACAAACAAAAAAAAAAACAAGAAATACGAAAACAAATCCCTTTGGCGTTGCTGTTTCAGGATCAATAACACTTTTATCACAAATCACAATGGAGGAACTCTGTGAATGTGATTCATTATTGTTTGTTTTGATGGAGGAAAGAGAAATGTCCTTGAGATCAGTCACTTTTTCAGGCTGATTCACTAAATTCAACCAGCAGTTCTTGTAAAAAAAGACCCTCTATGAGATATTTTTTTTAAGTGGCTTATTTTTTAAAGGAGAAAAAAAGGTTAAAATCTATTCCTAATTTTCTTTTGTGTATTTCAGCATCAGCAGTTTTCTACAAACGTCTGCATCTTGTGGTAAAATGAGCAAAGCTAGAACAACTTAGAGTGTTGTACAACAACTGCTCACGCTCAGTGTTATAGTATTTCCATATCAGGGGAATTATGGGTGTTTACACTGAAAGTGATAATCAGCATTTACAGCTAGCAGGCAGCGCTGTGCTGAAAACGCCCCGTTTGGCGAGTGTGATGTCTTTTTAATTTAGCCTGAGAGAAAACTGATGAAAGTTGCGCTCCTGTAGCAGACAATAAAGCAGTCTATTATATTTCTTATCAAAGCTGTTAACACACTCGGTGCAGTGCAGACCTCTGGAGTTACAGTAACAGGAGGAAATGTTTTTGTAATCTTTCCTGCTTTTCATTCCGTCTGCTTTTGCCCCGACAACTTCTGCATCAGCAAACTGTGCCACATCCACCCAAGGACAGCAGATAGAGGAACTCGCTTTATTCCAATGTGCAAGCTTTTATTATCTCAGGGGGGGTGAAATGAATACCAATTAAAGTTATGTATTTTCAAAATCAGAGTCATGTTTTAAAAATAAGTCGTTTCAAACCCTATAAATAAAAATGGAAAGCTTAAATACCTCAGCTCCAAAGATGAGTTTTTTGTGTTTAAACAAATCCCAAAGCATGTCCTGAGCTAATTTATTTTCAACATCACCGGATTTAAGGCCAAGCTCTGAAATTAAACAAATTTAAACAAATGAGAGCAAAGGAAAGGCTCCCACAATCCATTTGGGTAAAAGAAAATGAGTTTATTTTGTGAAAATTGTGTTCACTGTTAGCCCCTGTCTCCACATAATCATCTGTTCACATGAGGAAAACTTTGTGGAGTTATGTCTCTACTCTGAAAAAAGACATTTTTTTTAGGGCTTTACATTCCTTCTAGGGCTGAGCATATCTGCTTTGAATTGACTCCCATATGTTAAGACTTTCTCTCTCTAGCTCATATGTGGTTACAATTAAGTACAGTCAAGTTAAGAGCGCACAGTGCAGCTCTGTACAACAGTGTACATAAGATGTTGACTTTGTGGGCTTTTTCATGCTTGAATAAACTGCCTGGCCAAAAAAAAAGAAAGGTCAAGCACTCTAATGTTTTGTTAGAGCATTGTTTTGATTAGCTTCTGCAGTGTCACAAGATTTATTTCCATCCATTGTTCCATTAACTTTTCACCAAGATCTTGTATTGATGATGGTAGAGTCTGACTGCTGCACAAAGTCTTCTCCAGAACATCCCAAAGATTCTCAATGGGGTTAAGGTCTGGACTCTTTGGAGGCCAATTCCATGTGTGAAAATGATGTCTCATGCTCCCTGAACCACTCTTTCACTATTTGAGCCCCATGAATCCTGACATTGTCATCTTAGAATATGCCCGTGCCATTAGAGAAGAAAAAAATCCATTGATTGAATAACCAGGCTTGTACAGTAGGCACTGGGCATGATGGATGCATCACTTCACCTGCCTCTCTTCTTACCCTGACGCGCCCATCACTCTGGAACAGGGTAAATCTGGACTCATCAGACCACATGACCTTCTTTCAGTCCAGTTGTAATGCTCCCTAGATAACTGAAGCATTTTATCCAGTTTGATTCGTGGTTTTCTTAAAGCTACACAGCTGTTTAATCCAAATCCCTTGAGTTCCCTTCATATTATGTAGCTAGAAACTTTCTTGCTTTCATTGTTTTATTGAATACACTATTTTATTTTGAATTATACTGTTGTTTTTCTCTGATTTGATTTGACCAAACCTTCAAATGATCACTCATTATGATCATTCATTATTTTTCTCACTACATTTCTTCCTAGAACATGATGGTTCTCCACAAACTTTCCAGTTTTTAATAATGCATTGGACATTCTTAACCCAATTTTCGTCGTTTGTTCAAACTTGTTAGATGATTACTTTGCACACCAATGTTTCAACAAGTACAAGTAGCAATAGCTTCACTGTTGAAGAAAAGGAAGATGACACTTAATAAACTAATGTCCTTATGCTGTTGTAAAGAGCAAGAAAATGTGAATTCTTCTCATATTATGACAGCAGACTTGCATAGTTATGTTAAAATACATTTTATTCAAAGCTTTTTACTTGCCTTAGGCTTTTCCTTTCAGGGGGCTCATGGGTTATATGAAAAATCAATTGGCCTCACTCTCCAGCATCATCTAAAGAGAAACCATCAATCCAGCCTCATTCAATAACAACATCATTGAAACCTCTTAAAGAGCAAATCTAAGGAAATTCTTAAAGAAAGTCTAAGGGAGGAGGATTCATGACCCTGTTTTAGAGCCTCAGGATTGTGGTCGCCTGCATTTACAAAGATAATGATATTATTATTATTCGAGAATAAATAAAAAAATAAAATGTCCATCCATAGTGGGTGTGAAGCTCGTGTTTGTGCACATAAGGGGTGAGATGGTAACTGTCTGCACACAGAAGTCACACAGGACAATGAAAAAAAAGGAGTGATAGAGAAGTTAAAGAAATACTCCGTAACACTATGCTGTAAACAGAAAACAATGCACACGACATGAAGGGAAATAAAAAAGTTGGTCCTGGTCTGAAAGGGGAAATTATCTCCAACAAAGCAAGCTGTTGATCATGGCTCACTTTTTTATTTCACAGTAATTACAAAAACATATCTAACAGTCAAGTGTCTGATAACTGAGAGTCAAATTTATATTTTCCATCTCAAAATTTTAACTGTTTCTGAAAATTAAAAAAAGAGACTTTATTCACTAAGAATTTCGACATAATTATCTCAAATTTTTGCATTTTATGTCAGATTTTTGAATTTTTGTCCCAAGATTTCAACTTTGAATCTCAAAATTTTGACTTCTTCTCAAGATTAAGCCTTATTCCAAAAGTTTTACTTTTTTTTCGATTAAAAAGAGTTTAACATTTTCTCTCATAATTTTGACATTATCTCAAAACTTTGTACATTTATTACATTTAATCTCAGACTTTTGACATTTCAATCTCAGAATATCAACTATTGATCTCAAAATTTTGGCCTTTTTCCTCATAATCTTGACTTCCTCTCAAATGTATGACTTTTTTATTTTTTTTTTTATTTTTTTACATATTTCTGTAATTGCTCTTACATGATTATACCAATACGTTTACATTCCAGAATTTTGACTTTTTAACTCAAAAATTCCAACTTTCAATCTCAAAATTATGACTCTATTCTCATAATTAGTCTTCATGTCAAAATCAAGACCCTTTTCCAAAAATGTCACTTTTTTTTCCGAATAGTTTTGACGGTATATCAAAATTTTTACTTTTTCTTTCTACATTCTGACATTTCAATCTCAAAATATCAACTATTAATCTATAAATCTAATTTTTTTCTAATAATTTTGACTTCATCTTTTAATTTAGACTTTTTCCTTAAAAAAATGACCTTTTTCTCACATAATTGTAATATTGTTGTTCTAATATGTTTACATTTTGTCCCAGAATTGTGACTTTTTTATCTCAAAATTTCATCATTAAATTTTAAAATTTTTACTTTTTATTGACGTAAGTTAATTTCTTTAATTTATGGAAATGGGCTTCTAAAAGAGGAGAAAAAAAGACAAGTCATTTCATCTAAAAATCAAATGAGGCCTTCTTTGAATAAAGAAGTTTTGGCCCGCACAGAAGTTCATACAAGTTGTCTCAATAGAGTGTGTAATAAATAAGTTACTTACAAAGTTTAAGTCCACGTTCCATCTTGACTTCTAAAGAAACTGTACCATGAATTCAGAGCCTGCTTCCTCGGATCAGAATTCTAACCTTGTTTACTTCACATTGACTGCATCTCAACACTTATTCCAACAGGTGATTGAACTCCCTCTCTTTTCTCAAACAAGTATCCTTCAACTTCTTCTGAACTTTGTCACCATGCTCTTCACCATCCTCTTCACCTGCAGGAATACATCTCCATCCTTCTTTGATGCTCCTTGAAAATGCACAGATGCATACAGCTAACAAATGAGAGTGGCTTCTTTATGCTGTGCAAGGACAGTACAAACACGTACACAACAAACCCTGCTCTGTGTTTGCTCTGTGGGTGAACACACAGTATGTGAGCACACAGTCTCTAAAGTGCAACATGTGAGCTGAACTACAGCCAGAGACAAATCAGTGTCTTAATGTTTTGCCTCTGACATGATGTTACTGGCAGCTTAAATCGCCTGCAATCTTCATTAACACGCTCTAATTGACATAATTGTCAGTTAATTATGCTTAAGCGCATTTGAGAATTCACTGACATATTTAATTCTAGTTATGCAAGTAAATCTGGGGAACAGGCGAAGTAAACAGGAACGCTGATAATTTTCTCATCATTTGTTTCTCTATAATTAATGTTCGTTCTGTTGGTCTGTTATAATTGCCTTTTCTTTATTAACAGATGTATGGACGTTGTATTTTCACTACGATGACAAGAAAAGCTGCTCTTGGTCAGGCCTGGTTGGGAATAAGCACAAACTCTGCTTACAGTGAGTTTCCTCTCGAGTACCAACTCCTCTTCTAAGTCTTACTTTACCTGTAACCTAGCAACCTGCTGTGACAACGTCCTCCATCTTTTCTTAGCATTCATTTCTTTGCATTCAGTAACCTTCACAAATGGTTCCATCTATCCTTTACTAATCTTAATGAACCTCTAATAAGGTAGTTCAGCACATGTTGGGGGACATCAGGAAGTAAACAGACTCGTTACTTTGTCTAACCTTCATAAACTGACTGATACATATGATGACTAAGGCAGAGTATAAACTCAAGGCTGTTCTTCACATTATTTCACAATACTGGGATTTGTTGGTTCAATAACACCGATAAACCCAATGAACTAAAACGTTTTTTTTCACAACCACGGTTCTACCAGGAGTAATCAGCATAACACAGTTAAAAATATACCTTGAAACACTGTTATAAAAATTTGGTTTATCTTTGAATTCACAGTTCCTTTATATCAATGTTTCCTTCTGTATTACTTTTTTTATTCACTTCTGGATTTCTGTGCAACACTTTCATTTTTGCTCCAATTTTGTAAGCTGGACTCAAAGATCTAAAACATTTTCTATACATAATACATGACTTAAATTGTACTCATACATTTACATACCCTGGCATAATTAATGATTTTTTGGCCTTTTTTCAGAGATTATGAATGATAACACAACAATGATTCTTTCACTCATGGTTAGTGGTTGGATGAAGCCATTTATTAAAAAACAACTGTTTACATTTTTCAAAGCATAATGACTGCAGAAACTACCAAAATGACCCTTATCAAAAGTTTACATATCCCAGTTCTTAATACCATGTATTTCCCCTTTTAACATCAATGACAGCTTGAAGTCTGTGGTAGTTTAGGATGAGGGTCTTTATTTTTTCAGATGGTAAAACTGACCATTCTTCTTGGCAAAAAGCCTCCAATTGTGTAAATTCTTGGGCTGACTTGTATTAACTGCAGGTTTAAGATCTCCACAGAGTGGCTCATTGATATTGAGATCAGGAGACTGAGATGGCCACTCCAGAACCTTACATTTTTCAGCTGTAGTCAATGGCAGGTCAACTTGGCCTTGTGTTTTGGATCATTGTCATATTGGAACGTCCAAGTACGTTCCCTGCGCAGCTTCCTGGCTAATGAGACTTTAAAATCAGTGTAATATGGAATTTTCTTCTAGTCTTTGTCAGCATTCTGACAGTGAAGTTCTGGAGGAGCTGAAACCCACACATGAAGGAAAATGTTGTAAATCAACCCCAATTAGTAAGAAAATGTTCTCCCTGGTATTTTAAGGCATAAATTCGATGTGTTTTGCTTTCTCTGCCCAACACTTTGAAATGTGTGGCTGTCGGCTGAAATGAGCGATATAATTTCTATTCACTTCTCTCAGTAAAAATGTTGTGGTTCATAATCTGTAAACCATCATATTTTGTTCGGCATTTCACACAGTCTTGATTTTTTTCTTGAATCAGGGTTGTACAACATTCTTCATCATTCAGCACATTTAGTATGAAATACGAAAAGAGCTGAAGGACGTGGCTGAATGGCCTCATTGGAAGTGTGCACTTACAGTTTCTAAAGAGAACACTTAGTTCACTGACAGAAGTGTGATATCATGACCTGCTGTCCACTTAGCAGTGCCCTACGCCTGAGACCTTCACCTGTGAGCCACTATTAAGATGTTCCTTTGGTCCCCTGAGGGTGTGATGTTTTCCTCAGCCAGAGGAAAAAAAACAAAAAACAGCTTGACTGGTGAGTAGCTTGAGGATTCAGTGTGTACAAAGTTGGAGGATCAGTACAGCTTAATTAGTGTAATACAGCATTCATAAATACCCCACCAAGATTTTGCATGACAAATGCTAATTTTGTATGACAGAGGTACGTGCAGAAAATCACGAGTAAGGTTATCACGTTTTCCGACCGAACCCCTGAAAATGTGGTGATTTGGAAACATTTGGTTCATCGCAATTAGTCAAAGACCAGTATTTTCCAGTGAAGTGATCACAGCTCTCCAAAAAGTAACCAAATAAAAGTTAAAATGAGTAAGGGGATTAATGTGAAACAATTCAAAAGAGAAGGTGACAAGTGGAGCAATTTTCAAAAACACTAGATCAGTATTGTAGTAGAATATTTTAAAAGTGACAGATAACGCTTCAATAATTTCACTCACTTTTTATTTTTGTTTTTTTGAGTTTGCAGCTCAATAAAACTTATCATACAACACACTTTTGGATACCAAACACATCTGAACTTCTAAAAAAATGAAACTTTAATTCCTCAACAGTTCCATCAGTGCTCAAAGCACAAACGTCACAAAATTCAATGTAAATGAGCCGTGAATCAACCACAAACAGCCACATTAACCTGTAAGTTATTTTCTCTGAGTCCAGCTGCTATTTCAGATGTGTTACACTTTCTGTGAAGGAGTGTTTACGTCACACAAAGCCAAATGGTGCGGGGCGCAGATGGCCTAGTGGATGTGGCTGCGCACCATGGGGCTTGTCCTCGAGCGGGCGGCCCGGGTTCGAATCCGACCTGTGGCCATTTCCCGCATGTCACTCCCCACTCTCTCTCCCCTTTCCGACGCTATCTACTGTCCTCCTCTATCTAATAAAGGCACAAAGGCCAAAAAAATAACTTAAAAAAAAAAAAAAAAGCCAAATGGTGGAACGTAGTGTACACACTGCTTGTGAGTTTTAGGCCTGAGCAACTACTGGACCAAACCATTTAGAAAAAGAGCAACATACTCTCCTGTGATCCAAATCATGACTGCAGAGGGAGTGGCAGCATCTTAAAGGTGACTCAAATTACAAAGAGACTGAAACTAGAAACCATAAGCAGCAGTGATAAAGGTAACAGGGTTGAGAAGTTTTGCATCAGGTCTCATCTAAATTTGAATACCACCCATTCACTTCACATCATTCCATTCTTAATTATGCAGAAATACAGATGAAATGAACAGATCATGGACAGAAGGCACCGTCCAGATCCATATCTGTGTTAACCTTTGAGCATAAATGGGCCTTAAGACTCAGAATAAACAGAACAGTCACTTCTCTAGCTGCTGCCACTGCTCTTCTTTATATTCTGTGAATCCACTACATGCATACAGCCTGAGTTTTCGATGCACCCTTTAGACTTATCCTCCAAGACAATGCAACGGACACTGTTTAGTAAATTCACGTATACACTATTTCACTTATGCCACAGCTGGAGGTGTCTGTCAACACAAGGTTAAAAAGCAAGTTCATGTCTTTGACCCTAAACCTCCGAGTTCATTCCATTGTTGATTTCAGTCAAGACAAAAATGCTTCTGGTTCAAATTAAATGAAAGGCTACTCAACTTGAAGCCAATTCAACTAATGTAACTTCTCTTTTCTGCAAGAAAGAAATAAAAAACTCATATTCTAAAAAATAATGTGAAGTGTGTGCATTATATTCTCGTGGTTTAAGATTCATTTCACTCTACATCAGGTTAAAAGGTTTTTAGTTGTTAGGAAAAATGTCTCAGCTGTGCTTCTCTGTCATCCAATTAAAGATGTATCTCCTGAGATACTTGCTCCTGATTGGTTTCAACTGTGTGGTGAAATAGCCTGACCACAGGACTTTCTGTGGGAACATCCCTGTGATCTTTTATAGTTTGAAGTCCATCCAGATCTTTAACTTCATCTTTAACAGTCAGGAGTTTTTGAATTTGAAATTTCACTTAGGATAAAGTGTATATCCTAATTAGGAAAAATAGAATTGTCACCTTGTGCACCAATCCCTGCTACTCTGTATTTGCAATACTGCATCAGAAGCATGAGAATAATAATAAAATAAATAAATAAAAGGAAAATAACTAGTTCCAGAAAATTAAATGTCTGTGGTCCCCAGAAATGTATCATGCATAGAATACCAAAACAGACAGAAATCCTTATCTACAGTCTGAAATAAAGGCGACATCTTCATGATAATGTAGTTGTGACTCTGTGCTGCAGTCTGTTGTTAGTCCTAAATGCTGAACTCACTCTCATCCATCCTCTATTCTTCAGCAGTCGCAGTATAACTCCACTGCTGCTGCTGCTGCTGCTGGAGAAAGGATTCCTGTTTTTGAGTATTGATGTGTCTGGACTCAGTGCTCACAGCTCGACCGCTCCCCAGGGAAACTCTGCCACTACTCCAGATGGCCAGTGCAGCTGCACCAAAATAATATTCTATTTTTCCCTTATATGGTCCATTTGTACAGGGGCCTTCAGTGTAACGGGTTTAACTGTAATCCATGCAGGTAGAGGTGAGCTGCGGGTAGAACGGATGCTGTAAATTAGTTGTGTGCCTTGCATCTGTATGCTGCCAGTCACGACTAATGCAGCTCTGGCTGAGGCTTGCACTTTTGCTACATGGTTGTTTATGGCTGTTGGTGTCAACGGCACTCGGGTCTGGCTGTTTGTTAAATAAAACATACTGCTCAGATGGGAACTTGTTAGTGCCAACTTTTCACAGACTCAGATACACATTACACACTTTATCTGTCAGACATGTGTGTGAACGCAGACACATTCACAACAGATGAGTGCCATGGGGGATGTTGAGCTGACCATTAGCATGAAAACCGGGGCTGGGCGCAGAATAAAACTCGGGTTGAGGTCAAAGGTCGCAGCATGTTTATGTGATGCCTGTTCTCATTGTCAGGTGTGAAATAAAAATGCTTTTTCCCAGCCTTCAATAACTCAAAGCCATGCCAGGTTAGTCTTTACTGCCTGTTTTCTACCAGAAAGACTCCAGGCTGGAAAGTCTGTCACTTTAACTCTGTGTCACTATTTTCTACAGACAGACTCAGTCTGGTTTGGTGAAGTGAGATTCACGGTTGATATAAGAAAGGCACTGGGGTCAGAAGTCTCCAGATTAGGTTTGGAGACTTTTTTTTTCAGTTTTATATTACAGTAGCATGAGAACTGAAAGAACATACAGAGCTATACTGGAACTTTGTGATGTCACAAAGTCAGTTTACCTGCGTAGATCATAAATGTGACACTCGAGGAAGAGGACCCAAACTGTAGGACTCTTTAACTTAACCCCTTAACATCCACCTAGTTCTGGCCTATTTACCATGCTTTGTTTCAGAGTTTATAACTGTAGAATCATAAGGTCAAAAGTCATCAGTGACACCTCATTAGAAAGATTTAAGTCTCGTGTTGCGGCTGCATTTATCCTTATGTGGACTTTAGCCACAAATGAGAACATGACATTTTCTGAAACTACCTTTTTAAGATACATTTGATGAAACAACACTTTTGATATGCTTGAACTCTGGATTCCTCTGATGGAAAGGAGAGTGAATAATCAGGGTACGGGCTATTAATGTGACGTAATGACCTCAAATCAAGTTGGACATCCCAGTTGTTGTGATCGCCATCCGAGCAGTTCTTTCCCTAATTACATTTTGTTGGTCAAGTAAACTGTAAAACAAACTTAGCGGCTAAAATGTGAAGATTCTGAGCTTTCTAACCCAGTATAGCATTCTGATGTTTGACAAAGGCGTTTACTTTGATGAGCTCAGAAATTAAGTGTATTAATGAACAAAAAGTGACTTGAACATTCAACACAGGAACTATGGAGTCTAAAAGGTTCAGTCAATCAATCAATCTTTATTTATATAGCCCCAAATAATAACAAACATTATCTCAAGACACTTTCCAAAACATCAACAGGTCTAGACCCGCTAATGTTAATAATTTTTCATTTCATTAAATTGTGTTATGGTGTACAACAGAGTATTAGGGTCACATTAAGAATTATTCTGCGCCATATTGAGATTTTTTTTTTCCTTTATCTTCATATTTTACTACGAGATGTAAGTCAAAATTAATTATTTTACTACGAGAATAAAGTCGAAAATAATTATTTTACAAAGAGAACAAAGTCTAAATCAATCATTTTACTATGAGATTAAAATCGAAAATTATGATGTGATTTACTACGAGAACAAAGTCAAGATATAATCAAGGACAGTCTACAAGAAGGAGGAAATGACAACAGAGCATTTCGTCAAATTATACTTTAACTTGGGTTTTACAAACAAAGAGATACTTCAGCTTTTAGCACATCAGCGCTCTCATCCTCGTTTCATTCTTCTTTTTCTTCTTCTGATTAGATTGTTTCCTTCCCTACTTCCTATAATTAATTTCAACATTATTCTCTTCTTAAAATAATTGATTTCAACTTCATTCTTGTAGAAAAATATTTAATTTCAACTTAATTTTTGTAGTAAAATAAATAATTTCGACTTTTGTCTCAAAGTAGAATAATTAATTTCAACCTTGTTTTTGTTTTAAAGTAATTCACTTTGACTTTATAATGGTAGCAAAATAATTCATTTCGACTTTGATCTCTTAGTAAAACAGTGAATTTCAACTTTATTCTTGTATTACAATAATTAATTTCAACTTTATTATTGTAGCAGTCATTCATTTCGACTTCTTTCTCATAGTTAAATAATTAATTTTGACTATATTCTCACAGTAAAATAAATAATTTCGACCTTAATCTAGTAAAATGATTTTGACTTTAGCCTAGTAGTAAAATATGAAGCAAAAAAACAAAAAAGTTTAATGTGGCCCTAATACTGGTGAATACGTCATAGACTTTTATAAGCAGTTATTGACCACTTTGTGTTTTAGACAAAACAATTTTTATTGATAAACTTATCATGTTAATGTTAAACCAATCTGTTGGACCACTAAAAATAATTCTTGCTCGCACAATACTATTTCCAGCCATATTACTTGGAATGTCATTTGCTGAGTCATCTCTTTTATAATTTGATGTGAAAGGAGAAATGACGTCAGCATGCATCCATGACCATGAGTTCAGTAAGACAAGTTGAATTTAACAAGTGTGCACTCTGTAGCCACTGAGGTAAAACAGTCAAAACAAGATATGGACACAAAATAAGTGTGATTAATCGACTAATGGAAAAAAAAAAAATCTGTAGATGAGTTGACGACAAAAAAAAGTCATTAGTGGCAGCTTTGCATAAAAGTGGTGACAGAAGGGCAGGAAGTCAAAAGACCTGAAATGAGAGACAAGTGTGGGTATCAAAATAAAACTATTGACATAAGACAGGAGACATAAGCAGAAAGAAAATAACTTAACTCAAAGACGTGACAAGAAAAGGGTTAAAAAGAAACTATAAGGACACAAATACTGAACTTAGCTGTTATATGTCAGCAGACTGCCACAGTCAAAACTTGTCTTAATTACCAAAAAACAAACTCCAAGATCCAGCTCACTCACACAGAACTCCACTGTCACTGATAGGGGAAACAGAGGAATGAAAGAAAAAAAAAATCCAAACTGCTCAAACAACTCTTTCTATAACCCACCTTCCAAATTCAGACCACTTGCTTGAGTCCCAGGAGTCCAATTAGCTCCAGCTTTTTCACATGGAGTGGGGTGATTACTCTGCCACTCAGCTCGGCCTCAATCACAAAGTGAAGCCCAAAGGAAAGACCCAGGTTAAAAGAAGCACAACGGTGTGAGAAAGCAAAGAGAAATCCCAGGGCTGTCAATATGAATAACTAAATAATGTTGCTAAACTGAAATGAGCCCTGAAATTGGTCCAACTGAGAATTAATTATGTCAGGAGGAGAATGTGTAGACACTGATATCAACAAGTTCTCACAGCCAAGCGACAACAAAAACACTCTGACGAACGTTCTTTCTCATTTGGCGACTCCAGCTCCGAGATGAACATCTTCATCATTTTTTGTCACCTTAAAATTCCGAAGCATCCCACATTCTTGTTACAGGACGGAGATTTATGAGGACGTCTTTGGGTCTAACGCCTCTTCACTCAAGGTTAAGTTGTGTTTGGGAAATGACGTTCAGTGGAAAAGAGTCAGAGAAGTTTGAGTAATCAAAGGCAAAGGACGTCCTGTGAAAAAAATAAAAAATAAAAAATGAACGCCAAGTTTTAGTGACTTCACTGACACAGAGCTACAGGATTAATATGAGCAAGTGGAAACATTATTTCAGATCTACTTACTTTAATTAGTCTCCCAACCATAATTTAGCCTCATTTTTAAGATTCCTTAATCTGATAGATTCAAAAGATAAAGCTGTTATTATAAAAAACGCAGTTAACTACATATGCTGAACACTAGAGCTGTGTTGATATCTTGAGATTACTATTTTAGGAATGCATTTCAGTATTTAATAACTGAATTTATGAAGCTTTTCTCATTAAGCATTTCTCCTACATAACATAAACCAACTCTGTTAGAACCTCCAGTCTCTCCCTCCTCCCTCTTTTCAGTCATTTTCTTTTCTCAAGGTGCACTGAAAAAAATAATTATGCCAAAAACCTTGACTTTAAGTGATTAAATCACATGTAAATTATCCATGTGATTTTCATACATAAGATAAGAGTGAAAAAAAAAGATGAAAAGTAATATCACCCTGAGACAGCTCGAATAAATTGATTAAAATGACACAAAATTTGATTAAATGTGTAGAAGTTAATTAAAAAATGTAAGCTCAAGCTGATCGTCCACACAATGATTGTTTTCAATTGATTGATTCATACAACTAGGCTGGTTTTTAACATACATGTTAAATATGTTACAGATGAGGCCTTGTAGTCTGCAGGTTTTCTTTTCCAGAGCTCCTATTGAGTCCATCATTCATCACACCTGTGCTCATCAGCCAGGCTACTCTTTAAAAGGGGTTTCTTCCCCTCACTCAGTCTGTGACACACAGACAGTTAACACCTTCAGTTGTCTGCTCTGTGTATGAGTGAGCATTTAAAGAGTTATGAGAGTCATGAGAGTGTGTGGGGGGGGAAAGAAAGGGTGTTTAGAGTTTTGTTTTGAGAGTTTTAAAATCTCAATAGGTCATTTATTTTAGTTTGTCTACTATTTTGGTAGAATCAGTGGCTGGAAGAGGAGTTTTTAAAACCTCCACTCCATCTTTCAGACCCAAGTGGCCATTTTCTGTTTGTCTATCTGAGGTGTGCGTTTCTTTTGTTAGTTTCCTTGACCTGGTATTACATATAACACGTCATACCTGATCTCATTCATGAAGCTTGTGTTTTTTATTGAAGTTTCATACATTTGTCACCAGGTTGACATCTTAAAATGACCACAAATAGTCCTTAGCTGAAACATGGTGTTTAATGTTGTGTCCACACGTTGTTGGGTATCTGTGAAATCACACATTTTTCCACATTTAGGCCTGTCATCCACACAAAATTGCAGTTTTACGTCAATGAAATCAAGATTTTCTGAAAACTCCAGCCAAAGTGAAGATTTTGGAAAACTCTGGTTTCATTGTTTTGGGTATACGCCAGTTAATAGAGTTTTTGGATCTTAAACATCACAGCCTGTGACAGCCATGTGACAAATATAGTACAAACAAACTTCTTTCCATATGATGAACGACTGGGGTTCAGCTGTTTAAACAAGAATGGCTTTGGGGTGAAATGCAAAATTATTATAATTTAACGTCAAGCTGGCGTTTTCACTGAAAAAGCTGACATCATGCTCAGCTTTGTGCATGTGCATTAAACCTCTACTGCATGAAGCACAAATGGAAAAACAACAATGGTGACTGTTTTGTTCTTGTGCTGCTGAATCTACTGACTGCCTTCCAACAAAATATGCATATATTGCACTTTTCTTACAATAAAAAAAAATAATAATAAAAAAAAAAATTGTATAATCTCCAGATGATCATTTCAGTGTAAATGCCAATTTTTCTCAAGTGTGTTTTTGTGTTTTAGGGTGAAACACTGTGTAGCGTTATTGTGTAAACAGGGCCTTAAAGGACAAAAAAATAAACCAGAGATTGTTCCTCGTGGCAAAGTCTGCAGTGGATTTCTGCAAGAAAATATAATTACTTTATATAGATGGCTTCTTACAATGGTATCTTCTGCCATCAGTGTATGAATGTGGTGTGGGTGGGTGAATGTAGAAGGGTAAAAGCCCTCTGAGTGGTCGAAAATACCAGAAAAGCACTTAATTAAGTTTGTGTAAGCTCATGTTGTTCTGAGTTTTTATCATGGAAGCAGTCAGAATACTGGAACTCTGAACAAGTTAATCTGGAAAAAAACCAAACAAACAAAATGTAAGTTTGACTGTTGTACAGAGTCTGACCAAAAGTTTTCACACATCCACCTGTGTCCACATGGGGACTATTTTTGTAATCAACACCTGCCTCCAGAGTTATTATGAAGCTGACTTGTTTTCTAAAACTAAATATTGGACACAGCATTTATTTTAATGACTTAAAATATAATTGTGTTCATGAACAGAAATCTTTCAGCAGGATTTCATACAAAAAAATCACTGCAGCCGTTGCCACATAAATACCTTAAAGAGGTCAATGGGAACATCTCTACATTTAAAAGTTGTGCAAACTTTGACATATTCTATTCTCCCGCATTGACTAATGCATTCATTTGGACTCTGAAAATTAGAGCCATCTGTGTTAGCCATGATGCATCATCAATTTTTAAACCCTCATCTGCCTCAGCACATTGCTCCAACAGAAAAGAGAGGCAGTCACTCAGTGCAGAAGTTGGTGGTGCCAATACATAAGCTTTAATTAACTGATTCAACACATTAACTGTGTTATTGTCCAGTTAGAGAGCAAAAAGTCTGTATGAAGCCAAGCTTTTGATGGCTCCTGTTTCACAAAGAGGAGTGGACAAACTCGCTCAGTTGATTAAAGAGGATTTTCAGCGTCTGCTATTTTCACTGTTACGACTCTAATTATCATTTCTTCACTTCTGGAAAACAGTTTTTGAATTACATCAAAAGGTTTGCTTGTTACGATTGAAAACTAGAAACCGGTTTGTTCATTTTTCTCAGCTACCTTTGTGGGGAAATGGAAGAAAGAAGAACACAAATGAAATCTTTGGAATGATAATAAAAAGAGCCGTTTGTAATGGATCAAATGCAGCGATTAACTCTGGCTGTAAATATCACAATGATGGAGGCTCCATGCTGAGGATGGTGTCTGTCGAATAATTAACCCCTTACGTAATAATCCCAGTCAAAAATCATCAGTGACACCTCATTTGACGGATTAAAGTCTCAAGATTCAGAAAATTTCATGTTTTTATATTTTGAAGATACCTTTTATATATATTAGCTTAAGTCCACATCAGGATAAATGCAGTTGAAACACATTTTTTCTCTTAGTTTTTGTCTTTTTTTTATCCAGTTTTGAAAATCAGTAACTTTAAGACGCTTCATGTCAGACATAAGACATCCAGTAAATCACTTCTACACTTTGTCATCTACATCTGGGTGAAATTTGTGCTTTCTAGGTAAAACCTTGTTGGAGTTAGAGAGTTTTTAGTCTCAGGTGACCAAACACCAGGCAGAGTTGTACATACTGCCCACGCTCCCATCTGAAGACTCCATGCAAACAACAAAACCAGCTTCATCAGTGCTCAGTGTCCTCTTTGGAGTCAACTTTGCTTCGTGGAAAGGTTTGCCAAAAGTCATGAAACTGTCGCCCCAGTCACCGATTGTACCTCCTCTGTTGTGCACATGAAGATGCATGGCAATATACATGACTCATCAATGATCTAAATGGCTACAGCTGGCTTCCTGTGAATGGTAGGGTGATTGATTACTGTATTCATGCCTATAAATGAGCCTCTTAGGGGGCTACGACACAAGACCACCATGTGCTATCGGCCAGTCAAGCAGGGAATGTTTGTTGTCTTTCACAAGCTGTCCTGGGATGGAAACTCAACAGAAAATGGAGTCACTTTTGTCTTGCAGCTAGAAACATATATGGAAATGCTATAAGACTGTAAAGCTGACAGACAGACAACGGACTTTACAGGAGAAATTTCACCACTTGGAATAATTTGATGAAACCCTTTTGATTTGTTTGAACTCTGGATTCCTCTGATGGAAAGGAGAGTGAATATTTAAGATATGGGGTATGGATGTGAGGCAATGACCTCAAAACAGGTAGGACGTCCCATCTGTTGTGATCACTAACTGAGTGATTCTCTCACTCATTATGTTTTGTTGGTGAAGCAAACAATAAAACAAACTTTATGACTGAATCTAAGTTTTCTAACATGGTAAAGTGATTTTTGGAGTTACTGTTCATACTTTGACAACAATATAACACGTGGAATAGATCACCAATGACCCAGAGAGGCATAAGAAGTTAAATGTACAATCCAGTGACTGATGATTGACAGAGTTTTAATCCATGAAGCCTGATTTACATTTTCCAGATATTTTTCTAGCAGTGGTGCCAAAGTCCAACAGTTCAAATGCCTGGGTGGCTGTTTCCTTTCCCAAGTTGAACACTTCAAATGAATTAAGCACGACTCAATTTGAAAAATGTCCATCATCAGTGGTCGGAGCTGATGGAACTGCGTCACAGTTTGGTCATTTCCCCTAAAATCCTCAATGTCCTCGACTTCAGCGCGCGTTCCAGGGAGGACGTTCAAGTGGTTCATAATCCTGCCAGCACATGAATGCATAATGAGGCCAGTGTTGTTTGGGTGGGAGGAATTGCACAAGAGTATATGCAGGCAGTGTTTGTGACAGGCGAGATATACACGAGGCTGCAACACATCCACACACTCCTCACTTTAGGGCAGTCCAGCCCTGTGGAGTTTTCAGCATCATGCTATTAGTCTTATTTACTTTTAATGTGACAGAGACAGAGAACACCACACAGCAGCCTTTTATTACAAAGCCTTGAGAAATTGGGGGTCATGCATCACTCTCTCTCCTTCTCTCCTCTCTTTCTGCCTATCTCTCCCATTGTTTCTCCCTCCATCCATCCATCAAGTCTCTCCCTTTCAGTGCGGAGAGGATACATTGTCTTTAAGTTCACGCATGACACACAGGAGCCCCCTCTCCATAACCCTCCCCTCTTATCCGTCTCCATTTCCCCCCATAATTCACTTAAAGGTGGCATCTTCGAGTCGATAAATGGAAGAGATTTAATTGGAAAGTGTTACAGGGGAGGTGGGGCTGTTTATTGTGCGCGGCGGTGGTGGCGGCTGGAGGACAGACACCTTCCGTGATGGGATTGGAGACTGAAACTGACTCCGCAGAACAAACTGAGTGAGAAACGCAGAAGCTTTGCCTGGAGGTGAGCTGATGCAGGAGACAAGCGACGGTGTGTATGAAATGCAGCCGATGAGATGAGAAAAGGCCACCGAGCGTGTCTAATGTCTCACACCGCCACCGCCCAATGTCTACAGGACACTGTAATAATGTTATAATATTTGGACTCCTATATTATTCATCATTTTCTTGTGGTTGAATTATTTATCAATGCATTTTGAAGCCAAAGTGAGAGGAAATTGATGATCCAAAGCTTTCATGCACGTTGGATTATGGAGCCAGAGAAGCTGGAGGCTGTTAAGGAAGGAGTATCCAAAGTCTACACCCTTTTTTCAACGTTTCAAAACCTTTATATTTTTTTTAATCTGGGGGGTCAGATGCATGTCTACTCCTTGAGTAAATTTATCTGAAGTTTGAATCAGTTAAGTGAATTAATAAACTTATACATGAACAATTTTACTTAATGTAACGTATTTATTTATTAGAAAAGGGTGAATTTATGTTTAAAAAGAGGACAGCCAACCCCTTGGTAAGCATATGGTCAGTAATAATCTAAATACACAACAAATAGTGTTTATTAGCATAGAAAGAAGCATAAGTATTTGAGGGGCAACTGAATAATTGGTTGCAGCAACCTCAAAAAAGGTTCAATGATGGGTTTGTGAATTATCTGTTTTCAGTACTTTTGATGTCTCTTTGCTTAAAATAGCCCTGAGGAATTTCTGGAAAAGCTAGCATGAGTAATAGCAATTAAAGCCCAATCCAAATGTTCCCCCTACTTTCTACCCCTAGCCCTCATCCACTACCATTTAACCCTCGAAATGAAGCCGTAACACTTGGGACAACACTTGCACTGTTACAGCGTAATTCACATTCGGGGCTGAGCAGAGACAAGATAAAGAAGAGGAGCAACATGGAGCTGGTGATTGCGATTGGTTTGTTGTCATTCATCATGCTTCGGTTGATGAATGAAAGAAGAATTACACGGAGAAGAAGTCAACATCGACGACTGTTGTCGCTTGTGATTTATTTGGAGGTATGTAACGTTAATGTTTTGACTCTTCTTCATGACTCTTCCCATAAGCCTTTGCTCCTTACAGTCACGATGAACCAAGGCATGTGTTTTCTTGGGTTCATTTTGGAAAAAATAACAGAGAGCTCATTGTTTTAATCCTGTTGGGGTCAGGACTTGAACCTGGCGCTGGTCGGACGTATTTAACTAAACATTCAGGACATTTCAGGAACTCAGACTCAGACTGGAATCACCGTTTATGCTTGCAAGGGAAGAGCAGGTGAGGAGCCTCTTCAAAAGCTCAGTCAAAGTCTCTTCAGCTAGACTAATCCTTACATAGCTTTCCTATTCAATACAAAGAGGTGGTACATGAGAATATAAAAACATTCACATAGCAGAATGAGATAGGAATGGGAGCGTACGCAGGTGTGTGTGCGTGTGTGTCGGTGTGTGTGCATGTGTGTGTGGGAAGCTGCTGTGTGCATGCGAGTGAGGAAGTGCAAGTGAAGAAGATGTGTCGAGAGCGATTATACTGTCAACAACATTGTTACATGAGCAAATGATAACTATGTACATGATTTCCCCAACAAATACTACTTTTCTTTGTTCTACGTTTTATTTGTTCCATGATTTATATAGTAGTAACAGTGGAAACAGGGGCTAGACTATTGGCAGAAACAAAACAGAAGAAAGCTAAATGGGAGAGTGACATAGCATAAGCTTTCACTGAAACACAAGCTAAGGGCTAAAACACAAGCTTAGCTGGTTGTGGTTAAGTTAATTCCAACCCTCATGTAGCACTTATTCTGCAGAGATCTGATCAAACCTGAAAGACTGTCAACAAAAAAATGAAGAGCCAGGTTACATTTGCTCTGCTTGGTGAGGTTGGAGTTGGTAGATGAGCACTGGTAGGATATAACCAGGATTTACTAACATCGCATGACATGTCTCAGAGCACTGGGCTGTGAGTAGCATTAAATTTTGATACTAAGTACAGTGCAAACTGAGTCTATAAAGTCTACTTTCCAAGCAACTCTGACCGTACTCACGACATTAGCCTATTTATACCTGAATGTCAGTTAGAACCAAGATCTAGTTTAGGAAATGTACCCTCACGTTTCAAACAACATTGTATTTTGTACAGCCTATGGTTACAACAACCTGCACAACACTGACCAAAAAAGTCTAACAGGATAAAAAACATATGAATAAGTCAATCGAGTTTTTGGGTTTCTGTTTCTTGGCCCAGTTGCACACTGATCGACCGTCTCTCCTGGTTACTGTTCACATGTGAAGGTTGTATTTTTAGCTTTGATTTATTTATTTTTTACGTGGACACTGCTGAATTATAAATATTTAGAATAAAAACAACATTTGGCATTTGTTTTGGGAAAACACTTGATGAGGTTTTACATGCAGAAGTCCCAAAAGGCTGATGATTGGTGTTCATTTCATGTATTGGTATCAGATCGTTCTTCTACATCAATACTGCAGTTACTACACTGTCTACTGTAAAAAACATACACAAGTTATTTTTAATTTGAGCTTTTTGCATGTATTCAGCTCAGTTTTATACCATTGCTATGATGGTAGCTATGGACACTAGCAATCTGAAGTGAATGAACAGCTGGAGAGAATGAAATGCATTTAAATGGACGGACAAAATTGTTTTCTTTATTGAATGTAAAACAAATTCATTGATGCATGTAATATGTCGCCCTGTGTGTCTCTCTTTGTTAAGAGCATAATACAAAGTACTTTGTAAAGAGCATCCTGTATCATAGCTACATCTCTGCTGTTTGTAACAAACCAAACCCTGTGAAAATAATTTGAAAATTTGGGGTGTTATATTTTTTAAATGGAGAAATAAAATGCACTGGAGAGGCAGGGGAGACTCATCCAAGATGGCGGCTGCACTGATACATCTGCCNTTTTTTTTTTTTTTTTTTTTTTTTTTTTTACTCAAGAGGTTCATTAGCAATACCTCCACCACGCCATGTTTGTTTTTGAGTTTGTTGTTGTCATGAACATTTGACTCTTGGCTGTGACAGGAACATCATTTGGAAAGAACACTTCCATTTTCCTATGTAAAGTGAGATAAATTGGCCTTCACTTCCCATGTAACCCAGTTGACCAATGACCAGTAAAAAATACACACTAATGTATCCCTCATAATAAACAGCACCATGTATGGTTCCATTTAGCTGTGTAAGTTCCAGATGACCTATCCAGAGCAGCGTGTTAATTGCTGTGAGGTGCCTGAGATATGTCCATCACATGTGGGTAACAGTGAAGTGGATCTGCCAGCTGTATAAAACTGTCATTGTCCCTTCTGCGGTGTGAGCTGTCACATCCCTGCTGCCTCTTCACTATTCGTCATGTACATACTGCACTTCACATCCATGCCTGGGGAAGTTTCAGGAGCAAAACATACTAAACCGGTGCTGCAGATGCTTGGCAGCTGTCATTCATTTGTGCAGACATGTTTATCCAGCAAGTACATCTCCAGCCTCAGGCTTAATTGAGTATATATAACACTAAGTTCAAGGCAGGAGTACATGTGGAGTCCCTGACCCTGTGGGGTGTTTTATTGATATCTGGAAAATCACATTGCTGTTATCAACTATCACGTGTGCGGGAAAAACTCAAGTGGAGGACCCAATTGGAGCTTTTAAACTAAAGTATTTATTAAACAAACCTCAAAACACACAAAATAAATCCAAAATAACAAAACTCTTCTTGAAAAAAGTCCAAAACTAAAATGAACTCAAACTTCAAGAAAATCCCGAATCCAGAAAGATGGGAACACTGGAGCCATGGGAACACTGGAACATGACATGACCACATCACAGGCTACAGAACAGAGCACCAGAGTAGTCCCCTGTCCTAAGATGGCTGCCACAGTGACGACGCTGCAGACTCCACCTTCTTATATATATATATATATATGTTGGCACCACCTGGGATGGTTTTTGCCATGAGCACTGATGAAACAATCTAGGTGAAGACTGCCCTCCAAAAAGAAAAAAAAAAAAAGAAGACTTAGCAGTTTTTTAGATTACCTTTCATTTCATTCATTCCATGTCAAGTTAGTGGGATGGTCAAAGAGGTGCTACTACTATCACATCAACCTGAGAGTAACATATACATGTTGTGTATGTAACAGTCAAAAAAGGGCTCAGTTTTAACCAGTGGAGATTGATTTGCGACTGCAGATGTCGTATGAGAGAAGGTTTGCCAGGGGCATAAAACTAGCCTGGACCACCTCTGAGCACCACACTAAGCCTGTTATTATGGTGAATATTCAGCCTGTAGTGGTTTGGATCATGATTTATTGCACTACAGATGGATTTGTTGATACTTTCAAGAGCTAGAGACAAAGCTGATTCAAAAAGCCATTCACACTCAGGCTCAAGGAAAAATATTGTTTAGGAGGTATGAAACCAAGTCACAGCTGGAGGTCATCTTATTGTGGGTGTAGGTGTGGGGATTCAAAAACACAGTGGCTGCTCCACCAATGAGAAACATTCACCTTGCAGACCCCGCCCCCGAAAGGTCTTATACCCTTTGGCAGGGCCATTTTGAGAGTAAATCTGTAGACAAAAAAACTAAAATTAGGCCAGAAGAAAGTTCCTTGGATTGAGACACAACTTATGTTTCCAATCAACAGTTCTCGTACAGTCCAGGTTATTAATGCTCAAGACCATAGCTGTGGTTTCATTACATTTTTTTGCTAAAGAAAAGCAATAATTCTGAAGTTAGAGTTAAGTACAATTGTGTCTTGTGTAGTCCATCACAACTAGAATTGCTAACACCTTAATTAAAATGTCGTCCTGTGAAATTCAATTTGTGGAATATGGAAGAAGGAAGGAAAAGTATAACCATAGACAACACAAACATATAAGAGCCAAACTGTCATTTTTGTGGGCGTCGCTGTTGTTGATGATATCGTCAACATATGGAGGCAGAGGCAAATATGAATGCCAGTGTGTGTGGCATTAGCCACATACACATTGGCACATACTAGGGCCTTCAGGGAGAGGATCAAGCCGAAGAATTGCTGAGGCATCTATTATTCACATCCAGTGATCTGATGTTGTGAAAAAGATGTTTCTATTGCCTTTAACTTCGATATCAAAACTTCGGGAAAACAACCTCATGAGAGCGTGAAAAACGACTTCCGATTTGAGAGTTTTCTTTTCAAATTTTGGTGTCCCCATTACCTTTTTTTTGTTGTTGTTGCAATATATAGGTTTTCTGCAATTCTAGGTGTGATACACTGCAAAAACGGAAATCTAAGCAAGTCATTATGTCTTATTTGTAGTAAAAATTGTCTTATTGTTCTTAATTTGAGCCACATTCACCAGACCAGGTCATAAAAATGTCTTATTTCAAGTTTTGTAAAGACAAAAATGAGGTGTAAATTGCTTGTAACAAGTCAAAAAAATCTGCCAATGGGATAAGACGAATTCACCCGGGAAGTTTCTTCAAATTAGAAAGATGTCTTAAAACAAGAATCTTTTATCTTATCCCATTGGCAGATTTTTTTTTTTTACTTGTTACAAGCAATTGATGCCTCATTTTTGTCTTTAAAAAACTTGAAATAAGACATTTTTATGACCGTGTCTTGTAAATGTGGCTCAAATCAAGAATAGTAAGACAAATTTGACTAAAAATAAGACAAAATGACTTGCTTAGATTTCAGTTTTTGCAGTGTAGAAACACAGCTCATGTCTAGTCACAGGTCCTGAAAGTCAGGACAGTCAGACCCCAGTCCACAAGCACAAAAACTAACTTCAAATAACATGTAACATGAAATAATTTGTCTGTGTCTGATGATTCCTGTTTTTTGGTTCTGTGCATTTTTTGTGTTTTGTGTTAGGGTTCTTGAGTTTTGTTTCACGTTTCTTGTGTTTTGTGTTCTGGTTTATTGGTTGTTCTTGGGTTTCCCTTGTTTCAGTTGTACCTGCTCCCAGTGTTTCACTTCCTGCTCTTGTGTTTCCCTCCTGTGTGATTGTTCCTCATGTGTTTCACCTGTGTCTTGTGCCACACCTGGGTTCAATTAGTCCTTGTGTATTTAATCCCTGTCCTCAGTTCATTCTGTCGCAAGGAACCGGGGAAAAAACAGGAGGGGGCGGACTCAGGTGCAGGTTTAACCAAAACTCTTTATTTAAACAAAACTCAAAAATCCAAGGAAAAGCCAAAAACGCCAAAAACACCAAAAAACATGAACTTTAAAAAAGGAATCAAACATCCATCCATTTTCTGTACAGTCTATCCTGCCAATCAGGGTCGCAGGTGGCTGGAGCCTATCCCAGCTGTCATTGGGCGAGAGGCGGGGTACACCCTGGATTGGTCGCCAGTCAATCACAGGGCTGACATTTAGATAAACAACCATTCACACACACACTCACACCTACGGGCAATTTAGAATAATCAATTAACCTAACGTGGGCATGTTTTTGGTCTGTGGGAGGAAGCCGGAGTACCCGGAGGGAACCCACGCATGCACAGGGAAACACAGAAAGGCCAACCATGCCCGAACGGGGAATCGAACCGGCGACCTTCTTACTGTGAGGCTGGAGAGCTACCCGCTGCGCCACTGAACAGCCCAGGAATCAAACAACAAAACCTAAATCTCAAAAAAAAAAAAAAAATCCCAAACCCAGGGGAAACACAGGAGACACAAACTTGCTCAAAACAGGGGTTGACAGAACAATGAACTGACCAAAAGGAACAAACACAAGAAACATGAAATAAAACCCAAGACCCCTAACTCAAAACACAGAAAATACACAGAACCAGAAAACTCAAAACCAGGATCCAGAAAAACAAACCAAAAAAAAAACAGGAATCATCACACTGTTTTTTTTCTTTCTTTTTTTTTTAAAGAATTTAAAGAAAAATAAATGGCCATTCCATTGCAGGGAAAATGATCCCAACAACTGAATATTTCATGTACTCATCATAATATTGCTTTGTCCTTTGTGCATGAGATCTTGGTAAAGGGTGAGGAAGTTACACAGATGGGGGTCAGAGTTCACTGTGCCACTGTAACATTTTACCAAATCCTGAACTTGTGCTGAGTAGATGAATCTGATCCACATGTTTATGCCTCATTTGCAGCATTGCACAAACACTATATTTTGATCCAACAACAGGAAATGGCCGCTGTGAAAGGATTTCTTCCGGACTGAAAAGAAGTGTGTTCTTGCACACCCAGCCTGACAGTCATTCAGTTGCAAAGCAGAAGACCTGCTGAACAAGTAAAAAAGACACAAAGATGTCCCATTGATTCATGCCACACTTACAGTGCAACGGCTTGCCTTTGTTTGCTGTTTGTTAGCGGTGTCTTCGAGCAGACGGCATGTTTCTGTGCCTGTGTTTCTCGTTAAAGCTCACACAGTGCGAGTACTCTAGCAATTAGCAGTGCATCAGCGGCTGTTCTTTCTGCAACTCCTAAAGTCTTTGATGTTGTTTGAGTTTTGGGGGATTTTAGAAACTGACTCATGTTACTTACGTAACCATCAAAGTGTTAGAAGTTTTTGTGAGCAGTCAAAACACATTTTATTGTGCATTACACAGAGATGTTGCTGTTGTTGAGCTTGCCAAGGAGGACACAAATTCTCAGAAACAACACAGACCTGAGTGTATGATGCAATATCAGCCTTGAAAACAATCCTGATGATGTATCTACAGCTTTATTGTAAATTTCCAGTTGTGCTCATAGTTTACACACCCTGGGAGAATTTATTATTTCTTGCCCATTTTTCGAAGAATATGAATGATAACACAAAAACCTTTCTGTCACTAATGGTTAATGGTTGGGTGAAGACATTTATTAACAAACAACTGTGTTTACTCTTTAAATCATAATGACAACAGAAACTTCAAAAATGACCCTGATCATAAGTTTACATACTGTGGTGATTTTGTCTTGATAACATGAACACAAGTTGACACACATTTTTGAATGTCTACTAAAGGTAACCATCCTCACCTGTGATCTATTAGCTTGCAGTCAGTGTGTGTGTGTGTAAAAGGTCAGTGAGTTTCTCAGCTCCTGACAGACCATTGCATATTTTGTCCAGTGCTGCACAAACATTTCTCATGGGATAAGCAAAAGAACTATCAAAGGATCTGATTGAAAAGGTAACTGAAATGTATAAAACAGGACAGGGCTATTAAAAAAGATATCAAAGGAACTGAGGATGACAATGAGCAGTGTTCAAACTCTAATTAAGAAGTGGAGAATGAAGGATTCTGTTGAAACTAAACCACGGTCAAATTCTCGCTACAACTGCCAGGAGGTATTTTGAGATACAAAGAAAAACCAACAAATAACTTCGGCTGGAATACAGGGCTCTCTAAAAGAATGGGATCTGGATGTTTCAAGATGCATAATAAGGAGGCACTTGAAGAAAAATGGGTTGCATGGTCGAGTCGCCAAAAGAAAGCAATTTCTACGTAAATGCCACAGAGTTTCCCGCTCACCATACATCAAACAGCACAAAAACAAGCTCCAAAACTTCTGAAACAAAGTCATTAAGAGTGATGAGACCAAAATTGAACTTTTTGGCCACAACCATAAACTCTATATTTGGAGAGGAGTCAACAAGGCCTGTGATGACAGTTACACCATTCCTACTATGAAATACGGAGGTGGATCACTGATGTTTTGGGGGTGTGTGAGCTACACAGGCTCAAGAAACTTAGTTCTAACTGATGGCGAGAATAATGCAGCATGCTATCAGTAAATACTGAAGGGAAAATTTGCACTCATCAGCCCAGAAACTGTGAATTGGATATACATGGACATTCCAAAAATGACACTGATCCACAATACAAGGCCAAGTCAAGACCTGCCATTGGCTACAGCAGAATAAAGTGGAGGTTCTGGAGTGGCCATCTCAATCTCCTCACCTCAATATTATTGAGCCACTCTGGGGAGATCTCAAACCTGCAGTTCATGTAAGACAGCTAAAGAATTTACTGGGACTGGAGGCTTTTTGCCAAGAAGAATGGTCAGTTTTACCATCTGAGAAAATAAATCCCCTCATCCACAACGAGCATAAAAGACTTCAAGCTGTTATTGATGTTAAAGGGAGAAATACAAGGTACTAAAAACTAAGGTGTGTAAACTTTTGATCAGGGTCATTTTGGAAGTTTCTGTTGTCATTGTGATTTAAAAAGAGTAAACACAGTTGTTTGTTAATAAATGGCGTCACCCAACCACTAACCATGAGTGAAAGAAAAGTTTTGGTGTTAACATTCTCATTCCCTGAAAAATGGCCCAAAATTAGTATTTCTGCCCGGATATGTCAACTTGAGCACAACTGTATCAATTTAACCAGCAGGGCTGTTGTATTCAATGACAATGTTTTGCAGGGTATTTTGCACACTGTCCTCACTCCAACATCTCTTGACATATCTCCCACTTGGTGTGCACCAACCTTGTGGATGAAGTCCCCGAAGCATTTCAAGAACATAAGGTACCATTTGTTGACTGCACAGCAACCAATTAGGAAGCTTAAACTCTGGCTGCTACTGTTCTGCTTTGCAAATCAAACCCATCTGAATATTCCAACAAACACAGCCTGAGGCGTTATCCACATATAACAAATATACCCAGTATGTTCTTCTTTTTCTTTTGTAGCAGTTATTAAATCGCTGTACCCATGTTGTGATGTCACATAGATTCACAGAAGTTAAAATAAAGGTGTTTCTTTCTGGAAACCCTACAGAGGAGTGTTTTTTCCAATATGACACCAAACCCTGGAAACATCCTTAATGTGCATCCTGTGCTCCACCAGGTGGTTGGGATAATGAGCTATTAACATTTCATTTTCCTTACTTTTATGCAGTAAGAGGTTCAGTCACCGTATCGCTTAATACTCCACGAAAGCTCTCTTCGATGTATTTTTAGTCTGCTACATGGCTGTTAACAAGCTTCAAGGGGAGAAAAGTATACCAGCTGGAAAATCATAGCTCGGGTAGCATTCGCAGGGGGGGTGGAGAGGAAGTGGTCCAGGGAAAAACGACAGTGTAGACTTAGTAAGAGAATACACACCATGCAGGGGAAGTCTGCTTTGCATAATGTACATTTCAAGTAGTGTACACAGTGCGGTCAGCATCTGGTAGAGATGTGTGTGGATGATGATATGGGCTCTGTTTTTCTGAGCATGTCTGCGCATTTTAATGTCATACACTAACTCTGAGTGTGGAAAAGTGGTTACAAATAGCTCTGGAGTCCATGCTGATTTAAGAAAACCACTACGACTCATGGTGTTGACATCAGGGAATTGGTGCTGATATTTCTCGGATGTGTTTTAACAAATGCTCTGAGAACAGCGTGTCTTCTCCAGCTTCTTATCAAACAAGAGACAGGATGCCACAGCTGACAACGCTCTTTGTTTTATAAATGTGCCCGAGGAAAGACACCGCTTTTTACTAGAATTGCTCACATCACTTCCAAATGGTCCATTAGGTAAGAGTGATCACCTTTATTAAGTTTCCTCAGGGAGTGAAACAACCAAGAGGTGAGACAAGTGAGTGTCTGATTGGGAAAAATGTCCTCTGCATTCATGAGCAAGAAGTGAGTCTTATTTTAGGTGCCTCTATTCTCTTTGGCTGGAAGTTTTACACCCCTGGCTGTGGCTAAATTAAAGTGACAGAGAAATTAACCTTGGACTGCACAGAATAGAAGGGCTGTTTAGTTTGACTCCTGTATTACTGGAGAACATAGCATCTTTGCTTAAAAAAAGAGACATACACACATCAACACTAAATGCTGCTTCCCCTGTGTTTTAGTTCTGGTTTGCACATTAACTCAGGTACACTGAAATTCCTTGAATCATAATTTGGCTTTCAGCAATACCAAGAAACAAGATAATCAGGAAAAAGTGTAATTGCTCACACATCTTTCTCTGGGGTTCACTATTACCTCTCACTAATAGACCCAACATGATCACATTATCTCAGGCAGATGGTAGACATTCTGAACAGCAGGGACCAGACAGCAGTGAATATAAAAATAGTGTTGTTTAAAAAATAAAATAGAAATTAAATCAGAGCAGCCACCGAGACCAAATTAAATGTCACGATTATTGTTTATTTATTTGGACACACAAGATTGTATAATATCTGCTTATATAAGAAATAGAGGTTTGTCAGGGGAGGTTAAGAAGCCACCAGGTTTACACATAAGGACTTCATCTTTCTTTAAAAATCACAACTACACAAGAGCAATGATAAACATACATTATCTAAGGTAATCAAATAATTGATTTAAGTAATGATGATATCTGATATCTAACAGTAAAAGTAAGAGCATTCCCACATACACAACACAAAGGGAACTTGAGGGATTAGGATTGAACAGCTGTGTAACTTTAAGAAAACCACTAATCAGTAAGGCCAACAGGAAAAAAAAAATCTAGTTTGTAAGGGAGCATAAAGATTGGACTCGGACTGATGAGTCCAGATTAAACCCTGTTCCAGAGTGATGGGCGCATCAGGGTAAGAAGAAAGGCAGGTGAAGTGATGCACCCTTCATACCTGGTGCCTACTGTACAAGCCTGTGGGGGCAGTGCTATGATCTGTGGTTGCTGCAGTTGCTAAAGTCTAGGTTCAGCAACATTATTTCCAAAGAATGAGGTCAGCTGACTACCTGAATGTTGGGTTTAAGCACCCAACTGGCTACCAGCTGCTGCGGGTGTCGAAAGAAGCTCCAAGGCACAGATTCTTAGTTTATGCTTTTGCAAAAGGGAAGTCTGATCAGAGGTGCATCCAGCACCCTGACTCCCATCAGCTTCCCAGACTTCCCCGTTGTTCAGCTCTTTTATTCACAGTGAAATCATCATCTGGGCGTGATCGTATAGTCATTAGTCATGTGAAAACCAGCAGTTAACAGACAGATCATATTTGAATGGACATCATGTAACCACATTCTGTAAACAGCTGATACCTACTTTCTGCATGAGCAGTCTGTCCTTGACGTCAGAATGATAACATAGATTACAAGCATGGCAGTCCAGCATTTCTCCATCACTGAATATAATGAATGACCAGGTTATTCCATCAATGGATTTTTTCTTCCCTAATGACACAGGCATATTCCAAGATGTCAATGCCAGGATTCATGGGGCTCAAATAGTGAAAGAGTGGTTCAGGGAGCATGAGACATCTTTTTCACACATGGATTGTCCACCACAGAGTCCAGACCTTAACCCCATTGAGAATCTTTGGGATGTTCTGGAGAAGACTTTGTGCAGTGGTCAGACTCTACCATCATCAATACAAGATCTTGCCACAGTGAATGTGTGCTGTAACCAAGGTTAAAGGCATAACAACACACACACGCACACACGTTACAGTGAATGCTGCTTGAACCTGCGTGCAGTTTAAGAGAGCTGCTGTGTTGCTGAATGTGTTCATTTTTGACTAAAAGATAGCGTCTTCAGCCTCTGTGTATCCATTAATGTGTTCCAAGAGGAGTTAAATATAACACATTACAATCATATACATTTTTGGAAACAAGTATCTGAAAATAGAAAGAAAAACTTGGCTTATCAACCAGAAATGGCTACAATCCTGGCTACAATCATACCTCACAGACCGGAAACAATTCATCTTTGTAAGCAACTGCTCCTCCACTACTGCCCCCCTGTCCCAAGGTGTCCCTCAGGACTCGGTGCTTGGTCCTCTCCTTTTCATCCTGTACCTCCTCCCCCTCGGTCAGATTATCCACTGCCATGGTCTCCATTTCCATTGTTACGCAGACGATATTCAACTATACACCAACTCCATCAGTCCTCAGATCCACTCCACCCTCTCCAACTGCCTTTCCGACATGAGCTCCTGGTTAGAATCAAGCTTCCTCAAACTCACCAGTTCTAAAACCGACATCCTCATCATAGATCCACAATCCGTCACCTCCACAGTCAAAGATTTCCACCTCACCTTCAATAACTCCACCCTATCACCCTCTCCCCACTCCCGTAATCTCGGAGTACTCTTTGACAGTTCCCTCCACTTCAACCACCACATAAAAACAATAACTAAAACAGCTTTCCACCACCTCAAAAATATTGCCCGTCTTCGCCCATCTCTCTCCTTCCCCGCAGCTGAAACCCTCATCCACGTCTTCATTACCTCACGCATCGATTACTGTAACAGCATCCTCTACGGTTCATCCACCCTCCTCAATAAACTTCAGTATATCCAGAACTCCGCCGCCTGCCTCCTCACTCACACCCGTTCCCATGAACACATCACCCCCATCCTTTACAACCTGCACTGGCTCCCCAACCTGTACCGAATTAAATTCAAAATCCTTCTTCTTACTTACAAAGCCCTCCATAACCAGGCCCCCTTATACCTTACAAACATGCTCCACCCCTACACCCCTCCACGTCCCCTCCGCTCCTCAGCGGCAAACCTCCTCACTGTCCCTAGGAACAAGCACCGAACCTGAGCCTTCTCTGTTGCTGCCCCCTCTCTTTGGAACTCACTACCACAACAAATCCAGGACTCCGCTGACCTCACCACCTTCAAAACCAGATTAAAAACTCACCTGTTCCGCTATGCTTTCCACTCCATAGAAACCCATCAATCCTAGATCATCCTGTTTACTCATTTTCTTTTGTTTATTTAAATTGTTATTAATCTGCACTGTTATTATTTTTATCATGTAAAATATTGTTTTACCAGTTTGGTCTTACCTGCACTTTTAACATTTTCGATGTAAAGCGACTTTGAGTTTTTGAAAAGCGCTCAATAAATAAAATGTATTATTATAGAAATGTCATGGATCACCTGCAGTACCCTCACAGACCCCCTGTTGAATGCCTCTGGCCCAGAAGACATTTTAGCAACCTTGTTAAACATGCTTCATTATTTCATTATATTTCTACATAAATCCCATCATTTTTTTTCCCTTAATGAACCTTTTTCATTTTCACTATATTGATTGTTTTTAATGTGACACTGATTGTATAGCTGACTATGAAACATCATGTGCTGCTGCCTTGGCCAGGACTCCCTTGTAAAAGAGATTTTTTCTTTTTCTCAATGGGAAAACTCCTGGTAAAATAAAGTTTGAATAAAAAAATAGATAAAATCAAAACACTTTGAGTGATGTTTATTGAGTAGTTGTAATTTTGAGGTGTCAGGTCAAGGCAAATACAATGTTGCAGAAAGGTTCTGTGTTTAATGTATCTTACAAATTTTGATATCTTGTGTTTTTATTTATTAATTTATTTATTCATTTATTTTACCATTAAGTTTCATGACATTTGATTTGCAGAGCCTAACAATGTTTAAAAGTCAACACAGCCGCAACTGTTTATTCAATATAATCACTCAGACATTAGGATAACTTTCCTCAGAGCTGTTTTCTACCAGATGCAAAATACATACAATAGCTTTTCAATAATTTTCATACTTGTTTTCATTTTTAGCAACCTTTGGGCCTTGTACTTCTTGGAAGTGCTGTAAATTTTCTAGGGACTTCGACAACTTTGTTAGCCTTTTTTGTAGTCAGAAAAAAATAGTAATGACTTCCTGCCCCTGCTTTGACTTTGTCTGCAGTTTTTCTCGTTGCTTCAGAGGCCCGATCAAAGGTTGTCGAAGAGAAAACTATTAGCTGCAGGTTTGTGTTTAGTGGAAGGCACGCATCATTCTGAAACTATAATCCAGAGCATTTCAGATACAAGCTCTGGTCCAGTGACTACAAACTCCACATGTTTTATGCAAAGCCTGTAAATATAGATTTCACCCTGACTGCTGATTGTGTGGAGCGTTTGTTGTTGCTGTGATTGTAGTCGTGGGAAGAGGATGTCTCTGAAATGCAATGAGCATGTAAGGATGTATCAGAGCACACCATCAAGGTGGCCCTCCGATAACACATCTCTGTTCCCCAAATTGCCTGTCTAGAAGTCAAGGAGATTAGACAGAAACCAGCCCCCATGAATTCAGCAGCTATTACTCCCAGAATAGAAACAGTCCATACAGTCTGTGCGGACACACACTTACACGCTGCGGCACACACACACCGCTCTGAAAGTGCTTAACCTGTCCAAACAATCCATCAGGGGAGATGGAGGAGGTGATAACGTCCTGTTTTCTCGCTCACCTTTTAAACTCTGCCTATTCTTTTTGTTTACAGGGCATAAAAAACACGGGTTACAAAGTTAGCATTCATGCTACAAAGTTATAGTAAATACATTTATTTCAAACCTGCATACAATTTCTCTCACGTAATAATTGACGACAATGTTTACACATGCGCAGGTTTGAAAGGGGATGGATGAAGCAATGCTTATACTATTCCATTCCCCCCACTCACCGTCGCAAAACACAACAACACAGTAACAAACAAGACAACGACCGGCCCAAACACTCTCTTACCCCCGCTCCCTTTGTATTTGAAGCATCAGTCTCTCTCTTCCAGATATTTTGTTTTCAGACTTCTTTTATACTTTTTTTTCTAATTGAATGGTCAAATGACAATGTTTAGCTCCTCTGCCAGTTCGCTCCACACATGAACTCCCTGCACTGAGATACACATAGACTTGAGAGTGGTTCTAACTTTTGTTTGGTAAAATTGGTCTCTTCCCATCCATCCATCCATCCATCCATCTATCTTCTTCCGCTTATCCGGGGTCGGGTCGCGGGGGCAGCAGCCTAAGCAGGGAAGCCCAGACTTCCCTCACCCCAGCTACTTCGTCCAGCTCTTCCCGGGGGATCCTGAGACGTTCCCAGGCCAGCCGAGAGACGTAGTCTCTCCAGCGTGTCCTGGGTCTGCCCCGGGGTCTCCTCCCCATGGGACGTGCCCTGAACACCTCACCAGGGAGGCGTCCTCACCAGATGCCCGAGCCACCTCATCTGGCTCCTCTCAATGCGGAGAAGCAGTGACTCTACTCCGAGCTCCTCCCAGATGGCCGAGCTTCTCACCCTATCTCTAAGGGAGAGCCCAGCCACCCTGCGGAGGAAGCTCATTTCGGCCGCTTGTACCTGCGATCTTGTTCTTTCGGTCACTACCCAGAGCTCATGACCATAGGTGAGGGTAGGAATGAAGATCGACCGGTAAACAGAGAGCTTTGCCTTTCGGCTCAGCTCCCTCTTCACCACAACTGACCGGTGCAGAGTCCACATTACGGCAGACGCCGCACCGATCCGCCTGTCGATCTCTCGCTTCATCCTTCCCTCGCTCGTGAACAAGACCCCGAGGTACTTAAACTCCTCCACTTGGGGCAGGATCTCATCCTCGACCTGGAGAGGGCACTTCACCCTGTTCCGGTTGAGAACCATGGACAAAATTGGTCACTTCCCCTTACGGGAAAATAGCCAACAATATGTGCTTTTTGCTGGAACACAATCTAGATGTCGGAATATTCGATGTGGGGTACCACAAGGTTCAGTTTTGGGATCTAAACTTTTTATTTTATATATTAATGACATTTGTGATGTCTCTAAATTATTAGTTTGTTTTATTTGCAGATGATACAAATTTATTTTGTTCAGGACATAATTTGAAAACATTACCTAAAAATATTGAAAATGAAATGGTCAAGCTTAGATCTTGGTTTGATGAAAATAAGTTGTCATTAAACTTAAGGAAAACTAAGTCTATGGTTTTTGCAAGCAAAAAGAAGGACAATGTTTTAGTTTCTATTAATGGAGTGAATATTGAAAATGTTTCTGTGTGTAGATTTCTGGGAGTGATGATGGATGAAAAAAATGAGTTGGAAATATCACATATCATTTTTGAATAGAGTAAAGTAGATTCTTGATTGTAATACCATGATAATGTTGTATTGCGCACTGGTACTGCCATATTTGACTTACTGCATTGAGGTTTTGGGGAAACGGGTGTAAAAGTTACATCAAGCCAATCTGTCTGTTACAGAAAAAAGCAGTGAGACTTATTCATAAAGTTACATTCAGAGAGCATACAAATAGTTTATTTGCTAAGTCACGATTATTAAAACTTCAAGGAACTATCTAATTACAGACACTATTAGTTATGTTTAAAGCTAAAAATAAATTACCACCAGAAGGTATCCAGAAGTTTTTTGAGTTTGCTTCATATGATGAAAATCATAGAAGGAGATTTAATTTTAGGGTTAATTTGCTCTGACAACGTTGAAACAAATGTGTATTTCAGTTGTTGGTGTTAAATTATAGAATTCTCAGCAGGATGACTTGAAGGGATGCAGAAATATTTTTCATTTTAAAAATATATATAAAGAGAGACAGTTCTTAAGTTATGACCTTGAAATTTAATTTGATGCATTGTTCTTTCCTTATGTTTTTTTTTGTTTGTTTGTTTGTTTTGGGTTATTTTTTGTTTCCAGCTTGACAATCTTGAGACTTGAGTTCCTTTTTTGAAGGCTGGAAGAGTGGGGTGGAGGTGATGGTGCAGAGACATTTTGAATTTTTGCGATCAGAATAGGGGTAGTAATAAAAATAAAAAACTTTGTTCTTCCAGCTGCTCCTTTCCAGTCATGCAGAGTTTCAATGTTTAAACGTGTAATTTATCAAACATTGTAATATTGTACACTCTTATGTATTGGACAAACAAAATGAATGAATGAAAGTTGTGTATAATGCCCATCTCTGTTGTGAAATAAGTGCTGTATGTTTGTAGGTAGAGATTTCATTGATGCCTTAAACATTATTTGAGCAGTTTTGTTGTGGACCAAATCAATCAATTTAACATCTGAAGATTTAAAAATAAAGTAGATTGGTATGAACATTGTATTTTTCTTATGGCCTTGTTTTGAAGAGTGACAAGAGGTGATTAATTAGATTTATAACAATTTCTCCACACTTCAACACAGTAATTTAAATATGACATAACAAACCAATGGTACAGAAAATGTAGAGCATTGTAATTCAGGGCATAGCTTGCTCTTCTCATCACACCTACACATTTTGCAACTTTTGTTCTTTGGTAATTGATATGAGGTTTCCAGGATATTTTATATCTATCACAAGCCCTAAAAAATATGTTACGTTACACGCTTTCAATCGTTATGTTATAAATAGTTAACTGTACATTAATATCCTTTTTTCATCTGATCACTGTTGCTTTCACAAGTTTTCTCCACCGTGTTTTGCAGTCTAAAGCTGCACCAGATCATTTTCTTGTGCGTCGGTGGCTGTGGATAGCTGCAGGAGATCACCATTTGAAAAATGTGAACTTTAATACCAAAGAATTCTGAAAGGTGATGTAAGTGTGCTGCCAGAGCCGTGACAGCTGTGTGATTGCTTTACACCAAAGGATACCAAAGGGATGAGGGAGGGAAATGATTGAATGTTGCTTGATTGTGTTTTTCTCTGGATAGAGAGCTTCTTTGCTTCCGGTGCTGAGGAAACACTGCTGGATTCAACTCTTCAGACTNTTAGTGTGCCAGGGTTCTCCTCTTTGTGAGTTGTGGGCTTATTAAAGCTGACATTGAGTTTTAGCCAAAAGAACTTTGGAGGATAAATTCCACCACAAATAAGGTTTGCATGCAAATTTAGCAACAAAGGCTTTAAAATGTTGCCTGTGGTCTTTCCAAGGGAGACGTTACAGTAACAACAACACAGCTCATCACCAGCTGGATCCAAAATTACAGATAGAAAATTCCTGGCAAACTGTAAAGTAAATCTGGGACAGCCATGCATTCACATTTACATAAGCTGAACTATACATCATTCTTGTCAAAGGAATTCGATTCAGCTACATAAACTAAGCTTCAGCTTGTTCCCCCATTTTTAGCTCAAGACCACAAAAATCCATAAAGTCTTAGAGCAGGGGTGTACAGACTTTTTTCCAAAAGGGCCGTATTTGATACTGCGAAAGTGACCAAGGGCCAGCAGCTCTTCCTGACATGTTTATTAACAGTGAAAGTAACAAATAAGTGAACTGTTTCTTTTTAGTGATTTCTAAAAAGAAACCAAACCAACAAAAAAAAAAACAGTCTCAAAGTTTAGTCAAACATTCTTGTGCTATTATTGCAGATCTATGAAATAAAACAGAACCTGGGAAAAATGTCCTAAATCTTACCATGTTTGTTTCGAAGACCACTATAAAAGCATTTTTAACACCAAATATCTCTGATCCTGCATCCTGAACCATTTCATGCATCAATTTCTGCCTTTTCTTCACTATTTCAAAGCTATAATTCAGTCTTGTGTCCTCTTATGTTTTTTTTTTCAGCTCTCAATCACTCATGAAGCACGTTTTTTAACATGTCAAATGCAACTTAATATGTCAGCTGTAAAAGTTGTTGAGTTTTTGCAGATTACATCGAGCTTTAGTTTTACAAAACCAGCTTATGTAAAGTCCAAATTTTAGTGAGATGTTACCAGATAAATTAAGTTTTTGCACCTGACAGAAACTGTAGATGTAGCCATTTAGAACATGATTTAGTTAACTGATGATATTAAAACATAGTAAGATGAAAGCTGGGGGCCGTCTGAAAATAGACTGTGGGCCACAATTGGCCCTCAGGCCTTAGTTTGGACATCCTTAGGGGATCAGATCTCTGTGCTCACTGAAACACTGAAATAGTTTTGGCACATTATTTCAGAACCTGATGAAAGAATTAAACTGATTTCCAGTGAAAAACTGTTAAATTAAGAAGGGTATTTAATTCTCTAATTTTTTTTTTCATTTTCTACTAATATGAGGACACATCAGTGGTTCATGTTGTATTGTGCACTGCATTTAAAACTTCTGGGACAGTTAAAAGTAGATGACATTAAGAGGGCAAAATGCCTCTTTTTCCTGAAAAAAAAGGGACAGTTTTTTTTAACCCTACAGATGGTTGTGGGTTCAAATCCCAGTAGATTATCAGTTTGTCAAACACTCAGCTGCTCATCTCCACCATATCTACATGATAAAATGCTGCAGAGGTGCTGCATTGTGATTGGCTGATTAAATGTCTTTGTTTACAAGCTAATGACGGGATTAACTAATAAAGCGGGGAAGCAGAAGTGTTTTAGATGCAACCTGCAGGTGCATGCCGCTGACTGAATATGACAAACATGTTTCCTGTTTAATCGTGTGGTTACTCTCTCTGACTTACTGCTGGTTTTGTTCTGAGTTAGAGGTTGAAATTGGCCGTAAAATCTTATCATTTCAGTGATTAATGTCTGATGATGTTCCCCGCTGGCACTAAAAGTACTCTGCTAATTCAGTACAGAGCACTAAGTTTTTCATCACACGGGCTGAAGCCATGAAATTACAGACACACATAATGTATGCATTACATGTCATGAGCCCACATGCATATAGTTAAATCCAATTAAGTTTTATTTTATGAAATGAATTATGTCAGACAGTAACCTCCACCAGACTTCCTCTTGTTCCTCTTTCATCTGGACACACTGGCTTCAGGTGCTTTAAATATCAGCAGATCATCACTACAATAAAGGAAGCAGTAGGATACAGCATTTATGGGTGACATTACATTACATATTTATGTTTGTGTTTGCTCTTGAAATCCTGCCAAGTCTCTTTAACATAAAGCTTTTCCAGATAGTAAACTGCACAGTCCATCTGTGTTTATAACAGATAACATTACATTGATGAACTAATTTCACTTATACAGGCCAGTGCTAACAAAAACAATGATACGCATCATGTATTGTGTTGTAAAACTACAAAATTAAAATTAAAATTAATCGCTAAAGGAAAATAAATGTGCTGCTGTATAATCTGATGCTCTCCCATCCATATTTGCTTTATATGTGTATTTGATGCATCTTCTGTCCTCACACCAGAGATACCCAGCCCATTGGAGTGTGTGGATGTGGATCTATTAAAGTATTTTCATCCACTAGGTTGGGGGTTTGATCCCCAGCTCCTGTGATTAGATCTCAAAGCGTCCATGTGGGAAAGACACTGAACCCCAGTGGCATAGTGTGAGAAAAGGATTAGTTAGCAGGGACTGGCACTTAGCCTTGCATCCCCTGCCATCAGTTTCTGAACGTGTGTGTGAACGTGTGTATGTGAAGTGCTTTGAGTGGCTGGAGAAACAGAAACAGAAAAGATGTATATTACACGCAGTTTTCTGTATAATTGTTCGAAAAGCACACACATATTGTAACACATGCTCTAAATTCTCCTCTTGTGCAGAGTGGTTTTAAACCTCTGTGCTAATTTGACTCTCATGTAAGTGAAAAGGTGAACATTATTTTATATTATATTACAACATATTTCAAATCAGATGCAGAAGGAAATGGCTCTATAGAGAATCTAACTCTGAGCCATGTGTGTAGAACAGTCTATGGAGAAAAGCAGTGGAGTTTCATACCTTGGTCTCCACATAGAGTTCTTCATTTATTAACATCTCATCGCTAAGAAACACACTGGTTATTATTATAATTTTTTTATTTTTTTTTCGTGTTTTTCTTGCAGCTGGAAAAAAGAGCAGTGGCTTTTCTCCCAACATGGTTATTAGTGCACTTATCAAATGGGGAGGCTAACTATTATAATCTACTTGCTCATATTCACCGTAAAGAGGAGGAAATAAGTTTGAACACAGAAAGTAGAAGGATGACAACACAGTATAAGTGAGTATGTGACAACATCATCTTAAAGTGACTGTGAACTGAATCAGTATGAAGTGGATTGCAGCGACTCCTTTTGGCTGGAACACTCGTGCAAACTGTTGTGACTTGTGCGTTTTCTTGGAAATTGAAAGTAAATTGTTCAAGACAACTTTTTACCTTGACATAATGCAGTAAGATAATGTATTTATCAACATTTGTGTGGCCTTGTTGTTTGAAATACATCGAGCAAACTTTGTGCGTTTGCACCATAGTTCCATGTACCATGTGACATTGGTGAATTCTGGTTATGTCCCACCAGTGCTCATCTACTAACTACAACCTCACCAAGCAGAGCAAACTTGACCTGGTGTAACCCTGGTGAAACCTGCAAGAGCCTCCTCTCTCTGCGTTCCCTCCGTCTGCCTGTGTAACCTGCTTGTTGTGGAGTCTTGCGGTGGAGTCTTGGGACAGCAGGCCAGATGAGACTGAGTAGCAGCAGGGGTGAGCTTAGCTACTGCAAGGTACAGGAGCCTCCAACCAAGCCAAAACTGCAACGAATGTGACAAACTTTGTGCTTACTTTTGCTTAAAGCGAGACACGGATAAATAATGGTGAGCTAGGATTCAGAGCCTTAAAGATCCCAAAGAGCTGCCCCTCTCCTGTCAGGCCAGTAGGGGGCTCCTTGTAGCTCAGTCACCCTTTGAATCAGCTGCCCACACGCACACACTCTCATACCCCCCCACTTTGGCACTATCAAACCCCTGAAGGACTAGAAACTCAGACATGGGCGAATTCATGAACTATAGGTGGGCTGCTGGGGATTTATTTTTATTATTGTTGTTGTCTATCATATTGATTGCCATTGTGTTAAATCTTTCTTGTTTGCCACTGTACATATATTGCACCATTTGATAAAGACATAAAAAATGGTATCAGCAAACAAAAACCAACTAGCCCAATAACTCACACTTTGTTCTGTACTACATAGAAACCATTAAGTTATTTTCAGTATTCTCTTGGGTTTTCAATTGGTATCTCAACACGGTTGCTTCACCGTCTCTTCAATTTATTGATGGACACTCAAGATTGAACAAATCACTGCAATATAACCACTGTTTGTGGGTTGGAATGAACATTATCACAAACAGCTTAACCCCTGTTTTAGCCTTTAGCCTTTAGCCTATGCTCTGTCACTCTCCTGTTTAGCTTTCTTCTGCTCTTCTGTCCGTTTTTTGTCAGACAGTCAAGCTCCTGTTTCCATAAAGCGATAACAAGAAACGTCCAGTCCAAATGGCAGATTTTAGCACTTCTGCATATTGTCTCAGATTTTAAGACCAGAGGTTGCTGCTTCGTTGCTCCACACCATGGTGCAATTATTACAATAAAGGATACAGAGGGGATATTGGTGTGACCAATGGGTTGAATCTGTAAAAGTTGAAATACAGGACACAAGGTCCCACTTAGGGGACCAATCACAGGGCTCATAGTGTGCATCATTCCCACACATAATTATAATTTTAAGGAGGTGCACATCAGGCTACAGCAGACTTCTAATTTAAAATTTTTTGACCTACAATAATCTCTATTGGTTTGAGGCAGAAGTATAAACTAGGCTCAAAATAAATTTTCTTTTTTTTTAAATTTAGATGATTATACCATCAGATTCACATATTAACTGTATTCCACTCCTCTGTTTGGATAAATCCTGTCATGAACCACACTCCCCACTCAGAAACTTGTGCAGAGTCCACACTAATACAGGTTTCTGGATGTTGACTCTTGTCTGATGGGTTCAGTAGACAGCACAGCTGTGAGGTGTTTGGGGGAAGAAAACATAGCAAAACAAATGAAAAATAAGAGGAAGAGGGAAAAAAAGAAGCTGTCCAGACAGGCAGGCAGTGCAGCGCTGTGCTCGCAGATATGATAGCACCTGGAGCTACCCTGTCTGTGTGTGATAAGTGTTAAACGCCAGAGCTCTGGCTTACATAAGAGCACAAAGTATTCAACCTTTGCTCGACACATGTATCTGATTCTTTCCACGTCCTTTCCTTTCCTATCCCTGCTGCTATTTTGGAGTTGGATATTTTGTCTGGGTGTGCAATCAAGTTCAAAATCATAGAACAGACTTTGTGAGATGATAAAAGGTTGAATGAATGCGCCAAAAATATGTGGGGGAAAAAAAAACAAGTGTTCAGCTTCAAGGCATAAACCTTGATCGTTTCAAAACTTCTCTTGCATCAGTTTTGGGCTTTTTTGTAGAGAGAGAGGACAAGTTTTAAGCAAACATTGATCAGGCTACTTTGTCGAGCGTTTTTTGTGAATTTTCAAGGCTATAGACTGTTTCTGTGTCCTGCTCTTTGATGGAAAACTTCTTGTGTTCAGTGAATCATAAAATCAGATCATGCTGGCTTAAGGCATTAAGGGAAATAAACAGACTATTGACTCATTTGAGCCAAGTATTAAAATGGTTGTGTTTGGATTCACTGTGAACAGTTGCAGACAAATTAAATATTCAATTGAATTATTTAAAAAAGGAAAAAAAAGACAAATCTTGGGGAAAAAAGTAATCTATTCACATTCCTGTTGTGCAATCTAATGCAAACACTAAAAAGTCTCTGTTACCCCCGAGGCAGCCTGTAAATACGGCTGGAGGCTGAAGGTGGGACGGGTCTATTCCCTGAAGTAAGCGGCTTGCTCCTGCAACATATGAAAGGCAAACAGTGCACACAGAGTTGAAATTGGAAGAGCAGTGTGAGGTGTTAGATGAGATAGTTTCTGACAAACAGGCTTTGCAGTGTCAGGGGGATAAGCCCCTGAAGTGTGACCCTGAGCAGCACATATATACTCTGTGTTTGTTTAAATTATATAAAATACTTCTGCAGGATGGTAGCAGAGATACCATCTTGTTCTGGAAGGGGGGGTGACGTTCTTATCGTATCTGCTCTTACAACTGAAGCTGCTGTGGATGCTTTGTTCCCTACTTATTTTTCCCTATTACAGATCTGATGAAGCATTTCAGGCATGAAAGTGTAAACCATAGTGACACTACAAACAGGGGTCAAATTGCAAAATAAGCACGTTTGCCTCGTGTGAAGTGTTTGCATCGTGGACCCATGAATAACGAGTGAGATGGAAGGTTTTCATCTCACATGGATATGATCCAGCAGAAGTTAAAAGGTGTATTTCCCGCTAAGGAAAACATAATTATTCTAATTTCCATCAAGAGCCAAGAGCCTGACAGCTCATTAAAAGTGTGATATTAAAGATAAACTGTGTGTGGTCAAATTCAGAAGCACCACATTTATTGATGTTTCAACCCTGATGTTAAGATGAGTTTTGGTTTCTCTGTTTGAATTGATCACAAACCAGAAATGAGCTTTATGACCTTGCAGTTAGCCCTGTGCTTATTACCTCTCCAGACACAAGCTGCAGCAAATTCAATGTCCTCATCAAGGATTTCATTTGTTACAGCTTTCAATATTTACTTGTAGTTATTTCATGCTTTATGTAGTTCAGGAAATTGTTGAACTAATCGAATCGAGGCTGTAAAAGTCAAAACTTTTCTTTGAATTTTAACACTTATTCGTCATTTCTAGCCAAAATAACTCATCACACTTATCATAAGGGAGTTACTTAAAGGGTAACATGTCATACAGAGATTGGATCTGGTTTCTAGATTATTCAGATTAGTCAGATGAAACCTTTTTTTCCAACACTATAAGGTTTTCCGTCATAGAAGTTATTTTTGAATGATAAATCATCTTGCTTCAAGACCTTAGCTTGAATAATAATAATAATAATAAAAAAAAAACAATTTAAAAAAACTATGTTTAATTTAAATCTGCAGCTCAACATTATCATTACTGTGACACATTGTTAGTAGTTTCTGTTTTGCAAGAAGTGTTTGAATGACAATATTACTGTTGTCAAGCTTAGAATAAAGTAGAGTCATCTGAAAAATATCAGGTTGATAAATGATGGCAAAAAAAGGTAATGGCTGATACTTATAAAGAGTGCTAACTTCAAGACATTTCATCTTAAAAAAAAAAGACAATTTCTGATCTTAATTCTACACATTGTGGACTTTTATCTAGAAACAGTGTCACTATCATAGAACCAAAAATGAGTTCAATAGTGAAATGAAGAGGACAACAAGGAACTTACAAATAAGATGCTTCTTTTGAGTGGGAAACTACAAATTTTGAGCATGATAAGCTTATTATGAGACACAAAACGTATTAATACTAGAAAAATATGGCTCATATGAGTTTTCCCAACTGTTTCAAAGATCACTCTTATCTAGTGGATCTTAAAGAAAATGTCTTATTTCAAGATACATCTTAGCGAGTGAATTTTTACTTGTGTTATCAGCTATTCCTTTATTTATTATTATGAGCAAAAAATACTTTCTGTATATGATTTTTTTTTTTTCACTTATTTTTGGAGTGTCCTTTTCCCAGTATAAGAGTGCCACACAAGCTTAGGAATTGGTATCAAATAAAAGAAATGGAAAATAAAATGGATGGTAGATACACAACAAGTACATATAAAATACTGTACCTTGAAAAGTAGCTCTCACTGAGCATTTCAGAAAAACTCCTCAGGAATGCATACTGGTTTAGTCTCTTTTTTCTGTATTTCAAAAAAGGAAATGACTTCATGTTCAGGTAAAACCATTTGAGTGAATGTAACTGTCTGAAGGTCACTAACTGACAGTGTTGCTCTTTAAGCCAAAACACTGGTCAGTCCCTTTCATGGCTTTGAAAATACAGTTTCCTGCTTTACAGAAAGTTCTTTAACCATTTGTGTCATTCAAAGTGTCGCCTCAAAAATCCATTTTGATGTAAAAAAAGAAGAATCAAAACAGAACATGCTGAATATCCTCCATGCTCACAGGCTAATGGCTAAAAATCAATTAGGATTCATTAAAGTCAATGTGTCAACTCACACTGCTACCGTTCTCTTGAGGTCTGAAAGATGCAAGTGATAGGCAGCAATCCTATTTCTGCTGAATGATGCAGCTGCGATGCATAAATTGAGCGCAGCGGAGATCGAGGGGGACAGGAAGTAATCCCCTGAAACCATCAACAAGAGCTGATGACTTTCAAAACAAAACAAACTGTCAAAACTCGATTGTATTTAGCTTGATCACGACAATAAACGGACATATGAGCGGAGACGAGACACGAGTCAGCAGGTTTAAGGTTTTACAAACCAACATGAATGAAGAGAGACTTATGTATGGAGTGGGGAGCACGGGAACTCCTCGATCTCGTGACACCAACTGTCTGTCAGCCCTGTGGCTTTGTGGATGTATCACACAGCAAGTGTGAGTTGACAAACTCTCAGTTGTATTTCCCCTGTAACAGTGTTGCTGCACATAGCAAGGCCAACTTTTTTGTTGCCTTCTGTGGTGTCATCTTTGTTGAAAGGCCTTCGTCTCCTTCTGACTGCCCTCTAATGGTCTTGTTGTGCAGTGCAGGCACTTTTTTTCCCTCCACACTGCAAAAACTGAAATCTAAAGCAAGTCATTATATCTTATTTTTAGTAAAAATGTGTCTTACTATTCTTGATTTGAGCCACATTTACTAGAGAAGGTCATAAAAATGTCTCATTTTAAGTTTTTTAAAGACAAAAATGAGGCATCAGTTGCTTGTAACAAGTAAAAAAAAAAATCTGCAGATGGGATAAGATAAAATAATCTTGTTTTAAGGCATCTTTCTAATTTCAAGAAACTTCCTGGGTGAATTCGTCTTATCCCATTGGCAGATCTTTTTGACTTGTTACAAGCAATTTACACCTCATTTTTGTCTTTAAAAAACCTTGAAATAAGACATTTTTATGACCTGGTCTGGTGAATGTGGCTCAAATTAAGAACAATAAGACAATTTGTACTACAAATAAGACATAGTGACTTGCTTAGATTTCTATTTTTTTTAAAGATATTTTATGAGCTTTTCTGCCTTTAATTGGATAGAGAAGGACAGTGGATAGAACAGGAAAGGGGGAGAGAGTGGGGAATGGCATGCAGGAAACTGAAGGCGGGAATTGAACCCGGGCCACCCGCTCGAGGGCAAGCCTCATGGTGTGCGGCCATCTGCGCCCCTAGATATCTGTTTTTGCAGTGCATATGGTTCCATATGACTATGGTACTGATTTGCATCATCTCCACTTGACTTCAGTGGAAACAAGAGCAAAAACTACAACTACAGGGACTATTTAGTTGCTGTGAGAGCAGTTCCAGGATCTAAAATCTGTCTGAACCATTCAACTGCCTTACAAGCTGAGTAATTTTTCCAAACATGTAAACAAATCTCAGAGTGGATCCTGACCCCTAAGAGGAAGTCAGTAAAGAGAAGAAAGCACTGATGTGATGCATGACGTGATCTCAGTCTCTGCTCTCAGTCTGAAGACGTGCAGCTGCATCCTGATCCATCTGAAAGTGTCAAAGAGACAACACATCGATGCTGTTATACAATAAGTCATCAGTATCAGAGAGAGAAGTGTTAAACCTGGAGGACTCTCTCAGTCACTTGGAGGAAGGTCGGCTTTTACCTTCCAACTGGATAAAAAACAAACAAAAAAAAACTTGTCTTGACAAGTGAATGTATTTATTTGTCAGACTTGAAAAAGCTGTTGAAATTCACACCCAGATTTTTGACAGGAAGCTGACTGGCCAAGAACACACAGGCTCCCTGGAGATCAGGCTTTCCAAATATAATGAGTTCAGTCTTTTATGTTGAGTTTTGAGGCGTTTGACTCCACCAGTTGTTCTGTTGAAATCTTTATTTATTCTTTTTTTTGTCATTTACAGATACATTTGCAGTTGTGTTAGTTTAAGAACTAAGACACTGTAATGCCTTGAAAATAAGGTCAAGAATGAGAACGATTGAGCTTTTCACTGGGACAGCTTGGGTTGTCATTGCTCCTTCATTCTCACACATATTTGTTTTTACCCTAAATATATTGGAACAATATCAGTATATCCATCAGAACTGCACAACTTCCTGCCTACTAAAATACACCAACAGTGGTGATATATTTATCGAGTTTAAAAATACAAATACTGTTGCATTGGTCACACATTTTGATTAATGCAAAATATGAAGCATTTACAGATACACATTTAAGTTAAATAGTGCAAAGAAGAGCTGAGGTTGAACTTCCTGAGCGGTGTGAGGAAGAACTACCTCTGCAGTGTCAACATGCTATATTTTTTTTATTCACATGAAAGATAACTCACATTCACTGACTTATACTTAAGAAAATAAGGGGTAAACATTTATACATTGTGAAACGACAATCAAACACTTCATGAGATAAATCTATCATGATTTTGATGAACCAAATACCAAAGTTATTTGATTGATGTCTGGACTTATTCAAAGATTAAAAAAGCTGATTTTTTTTCTTCACTAAGAGCAGGCCAATAATCCAACTGCAAATCTAGCCATGACTATTGACAATCTTCATTTCAAAATGATTTTCTGTGCTGAATTCATTACAGAATAAATGGAAAAATGTCAGGACCCTGATTTTGGTTTTTGGGTTTTGGGTTTTGTCCTTGTTTATTGTGCTTTGGTTGTTGTTTGTTGTTTTGGGGTTTTATTCACTGGTATTTCTCGCATTGATTTTCTCTTTTCTTATGTTCTGGTTTCTTGTGATCTCAGTCATTCTTGTTTCTCCTCCTGCTTAAGTTTTCCTGTTGCCCCTGTGTTTCTGTTCCTGTGTGATTGTCCTCATGTGTTTCACCTGTGTCTTGGGCCATACCGGAATTTGATTTGATGAATCCTTACCACCTAAACCACCAGAGTTCAACAGTCTCACAGCTTCAGGAAAGAAGCTGTTCCTCAGTCTGGTAGTCCTGCTCTTGATGCTCCGCAGCCTCCTGCCTGAGGGGAGAGGGACAAACAGAGCATGTGTGGGATGGGTGGGGTCTTTCATGATGCAGGAGGCCTGTAAGGACGTAGACCTCCTCATATACAGGCACCATCAACTTTCTGACGTAGGGTGTCAGGAGACACGGCGAAAGTGATGGGAGACGTCTCGGAAGAAGAGACGGTGTCTCGTCGACGGCACGGTGTGTCACTACGTCCTTGTGTTCTACGAGAGGTGGCGTGTGGACATCTTGCGGCAGTGGACTGAGCTCCCCAGTCCGGTGCGCCTCAGCCTCCTGAGGAAGTAGAGGCGCTGGTGTGCCTTCCTGACCAGAGAGGAAGTGTTGGTGCTCCAGGTGAGGTCGTCCGAGATGTGCACGCCCAGATACTTGTAGCTGGAGACCACTTCCACCGCTGTTCCTCCGATGTGCAGGGGAGGGAGGAGATGTCTGCTCCTTCTGAAGTCCACGATCATCTCCTTCGTCTTCTTCACATTGATGCANAGAGGTTGTTGTCTCTGCACCAGCCCTCCAGGTGTTCCACCTCCTTCCTGTAGTCGGACTCGTCATTGTTTGTGATGCGTCCAATCACAGCAGTGTCGTCTGCGAACTTCACAATCAGACAGCTCGGGCTTATCGCTGAGCAGTCATATGTGAGCAAGGTGAACAGGAGGGGGCTCAGCACACAGCCCTGGGGGGAGCCGATGCTGAGGATGATGGGAGAGGAGGAGACGTCATGGATCCTCACAGACTGCGGCCTGTCTGTCAGGAAATCCAGGACCCAGTTGCACAGGGTGTCTCACTCGGACCAGTTGCGTCAGTCCAAGTGAGAACAGCTTTTGGGTCAGAGTCTGTGGTCTGATGGTGTTAAAAATACAAATGAAAATACAACAGAAGTGTATGTATAAGTGCCATATTTACATTATTTACACAGGATCATGATGGAGAAACAAATAAAAAACTTCAGAAACATAAAATATAATAAAGACATTGGAAATGAACCGCAACAGCAATAGTTTCATTAGGTTTAACTATGCTAAAAGTAACAAAATAATGAAGGAATGCGTCACAGAAGCATCTATTTATCTGAGAGGGAGTGAAAGCATGAGCTGCAGTTTGAAATAAACAGGAATGAGGGGATTTTTTCCATCAAAGTTACCCTGACATGATGAGTGTGACATGCTATGTTGCAGTGCACCACTTACAACCAAAGAGAGAAAATTCTAACATTTATTTTCACACCTCACTGAAGATTACGCTGCTGTCTCACAACCTCTGAACAGAGAGGGACTTCTGGAAAAAGCCAAAATATTCTTCTTTCGACATCTATAAGACAGAATGAATGATGAGAAGCCTGTTATTTTTTAAATTTTTTTATTTATTTGTTTATTTTTTATAACCACACAGACCAGGCCAAAGCTTTTACAAGGAGCCTCAGAGTCACCGCTGGGGTCGAGGCTGATAACGTTGTTGTTTATGAGGAAAACCTGCTGGATCAGGTCACAAAGTTCGCCTCTGTTTCTCAGAGTGTCACCAGAATTTTCAGCCGTCCGGGCAGGAACAGCCATGCTCTGGTCAACACTGATTAAAACGCTCTTATAGAGGAACTCTGTGAGTTCAGCACAGGGAGAGCGGATTACGGAAATAGGGGGAGGTGGATCTAGACCAGGCCCTGGGGGAACCTGCCTGGAGACGGTGCAACGTGGAGTGCTCCCCTCAATTACAGCTGATAAGTGCGGTGTGGCTGGTGGGAGGTAATCCCTGCGAGATTCCCAGGTCGACATGGATGATGAGGAGCATCGTGTGGTTGACAGTATCAAAGGCAGCGGATAGGTTGAGGATGAAAAGGATAAGAGGCAGGAACAGTTCCTGCAGAGAACAGCTCTTCAGTCTCAGCTGGATGGGTCTGAGAGCCAGAGGAACTGTGCTGGAGGCACAGAGCTTTTTGTTGGTCCATTAAGAGAGGCTGATGCTCTCTGAGTCCAGAAATAACCATCGATAAGAAATAAAAAAGTAAAAAGACAGGATTGCTGCTTTGGACAGGAAGGTACACACCACTTAAAACCTAAAAGTTATTGCCCAGTTACAAAAACAGCCATTTATCTTTGTACCGATAACCTAAGGTGACCAAATGTCCTCTTTTGTCCAGACATGTCCTTCTCTTATTCAGTACACTTTTGTCTGGAGGCATTTAATACAATTCCCCAAAATGTCTGTTTTTTCTCAGCTTGTTCGATGAAACCATTTATATTTATAATAAAAGCTACACTGACATACTGACATTATTCTGATGCACCAACCTGTCAAGATGTTGAGCATGAAAACATGGATCTTTGACTGCACTCTCAGACAGAAAATGCTGAAGAAGAAATGCACTTTAACAGACCAACTGCATATATACAGTAGTACCCTGCTTTTATTTTGGTTGTGACCATTGTGGGAAATTTTTATTAAGAGACTATTATTAAGTCTAAATTTTGAGACAAAAAGTCAAAAACCTGAGATAAAAATGTCAAAATTCTGTGATAAAAAAATCAAAATTCTGAGATGAAAGGTCAAAATATTAAGATAAAGGGTTGAACTTATGAGATAAAAGCCAAATCTTTGGTATTTAAAGTCACATTTTGATATAAATTGTCAAAATTATGAGGAAATAATAATAATAATAAAAAATCAAGACATTGAGATGAAAAGTCAAGAATTCTTCTTCTTGTTTTTTTTTTTTCTTAATGTATTATTATTATTATTATTATTATTATTATGGTTATTATTATTATTGTTGTTGTTGTTATTATTATTATTATTATTATTATTATTATTATTATTGTTATTATTATTATTATTATTATTATTATTATTATTATTATTATTATTATTATTATTTATTTATTTATTGACAAAAAGTCAAAATTGTGCTTGTATCAAAAGTTTTACTTCTTTCTCATTCAATTGACTTTTATTTCAAAATTTTGACTTCAAAAAAATCTAACAAGCCTGTCTTTATTTTTCACATTTTTGATTGGCAGAAATGGGCTTCCATACATTATTTTAATGTTCCCTGTTTTGGCTCTGGACTGTGCTTGGATTCAGGATGTGATACTTAACCATCAAATGGTAAATAAACTGTTTCTAGCATTTGCTGTCATCCCCTGGCCAATCAAAGCACTTTAGTATTGCATCTAGTCATATTCACCTATATACCTTGTCTGTTTTGGTCTCTGTATCCTGGAGTGCTTCAACCCCTCAGGCTGACAATGTGCTTTTTCTATAGTATTATCATTTATTTATCTAACAATTTATTTATTTATTTAGTCCTAAGTCAATTCAAGTTTGTGTGTATTGGAAAAAAAACAGTTAGAATTGTAGGTGACTTTATGGACTATGTTTTCTCCACAGTGTTTCATTAGAGTGGGGGGATAATACACAGTGCATTCATGCACTGACTGCAAAGGTTGCTATGTACAGAGTCCATCACTATAAACCAATCCTACTTAGGCACAGCCAGCGGGAACAGGTCAGATAACGTGCCCAGGGACACTTCAGCACATGGACAGCTTGACTTGAAATCAAACCCACCACCTTCTGAATGAGAGACCACCTACTCTACCACTGAACCACAACTGCATCATGAGCCAAACCAAGGGGTTCGATCATTTATTTATTCATTGTCTCTTTCATCCCCCTGCTCGGTTACTAGGTAATAAGATGCAGTGATTTGCACAATCTGGAGGTTATGGTAATTACAGTCCCTTCAGAATAAAAAAAGACACCTCTGCCTAAGCTGTGAGGTCCTGCTCACCCTGTTGGGATTTTAATTTGCATAACCACTCATTTACTCTTCATCAGCCCTTTCAAGTCTTTGCATGAGTAATGACATTTCTCCTTTACCCTGCTGTGGCTACTTAAAAATGATATATGGGCTGTAAAATGACTTTTAATCAGGTTTCTGGTTCGTATTGAGAAATATTTTTCTCAGCTTTACTATTTGGTAAAACTAAGTAAATCCAGTAGCAATTGGTTACAATGGTAAAAGTGTTGATTTATATTACATTAATTGTGAAAACTTTTATGTTTTATGTTGAGTTCCTCCCAAAATAAGGGAAGATAACTACAAGAGCCCTGTATGGACAATCTTAAAAGTGGTTCACTTGATTGGTTTTAATCCACTTTATACAATGTCAGATCCTTAAAAGCACTTATCACTGCAATGGGGTCAATTAAATCCATTATATTTATAAGAGGAACTGCAAGAGTTAAGAGCTGAACAAGCTGTGGTGGTATTTGTTATATACTGTCACATTACATTACACAACATGTTTCTAACAAAAAACTCTGAAGGGTTACCGCAACAGCCAGTTCTCTTCCATTTTACTCCTTCGAGTGTGTTGCATGATAAAATCAGCAGACAAAGGATTTTTACTGAAGCAAATAATTTCTACTGTTGGAACATTTTTGCACCCAATGAATAAACATTAGAGCCTGCTGGTTCAGTTTGTGTGTCAGGTGCATGTATGATGCTGCAAGAGTAAAATTAACTCAGTGAAAACAATTAATGTGGAGCTAGAGGAAAATCAATGCAATCACAATGAGTGTGTGTGACAAATCTCACAGAAAGCTCTTACTGTGGTAACACTTTGTGATCACTGGAGCAAAATATATCAAAACACAATCTGGAAAGGGGTCAAGGGTCAGAGAAAGGGGCCAAACTAATAACAATAGTAGACCTGTGTGAGAAAGTTGGAACAATTCATGGCCTTAATATCCTCCAGTTCGAGACTTTAACAGCTTTAAGAAGTAACAGAAACCTTGTGATATGATGAAACCGTACAGATCCTTATGTTTGATGACCACTCAGGACAGATTAAACTGTTTTGTTATTCAAGTTTGTGGATTTCACCACTCCTGTCTATGTCAGGTCGGCTGTGGTTTGTTTTACATTTTCACGTCAGTGTGTAAACACTTGTGCTGCTGCTCCAGATGAACGAGCTGATCATGTGTTTTGAGCTCAACATTGTCACCACAGCTTCTTTTGTTGCTTGCTTCTGGATTAGCTGTTGTTGTGTTCCTCTTGACAGTTCACATAGAGCCTGGTTGCTCTCAGAGCTCTTCCCACACAACAGTGTATCTGGTCATGGACACTGAACATGCTTCACATCTATAATATTATATCAGTGCAGCAAATCAGTGTCATTTAAGATATACCTGTTTAAAGTCAGCTGTGATAACTTTAAATACTCAGACCTCTTTAAATACAGTTTTAAACCTGCCCTTGGTAGTCTCAAAGTAGATCTTCAATTATGGTGTTGTTCCCTCCTTTTTTCTCTAGTAGAGAGAATAAACTGTAAAAATGAGTTATGCCTACAGCCATATTTCTTATTTGAAACGGTACCAAATATTATGTCACAACACTTCAGATTATGGAACACATATTCACTATTAACTAGGTGCTTACAAACATGCATATAAGTAGCTTCCTAGCCCCTAATTAGTATTCATTAAGCATGCATTAACCTCTTATTCTACCTCTATTGCACCATTAATTCAGACTTTTCCCTTTATTAACTCCTAATTATTACTTATTGACTACAAATTAATGAATATGTGTTCCCTAATCTAAAGTGTTACCAATATATAGATTCCTTTATATCTCTTTTACTGTTTTGAATATTATATGATGTAAAAGTGTGTTTTACTTTTGATTAATCGAAAACCAATAGTTTGGTTTGGGCAATAAAAATTGCTCCCAACATAACTTGCATTCGAGCATAATGAAGCAAGTTATTCATTCAAACCAAATGTTAAAATTTCACATGATCTCAGACCTTGAACCTGACACAGGACTTCTTCTTCTCTTTACAGAGAAATAATGTCACCACCCTGATCTAAATCACAGTGAGAACATTATGGGATGGATGGGGAGGGGAGTTTACAAAAATTGATGTCAGCTCCAGACAGTGGATGCCAAACATGAAGCATCTTCACCACTTGGAGCATCATTCTCACTCACCTCCTGGAAACATTCACATCAAGCATGAAGAAACAATTTTTTTGAAGTGATCAACAATAACGGTGGAGCTCCTCATGACTGAGTCCCTTTATTTCTACTTCATTGTTTTTTTCAGTTGTGCTCTTAAACTTTTAATCAGCTGATGAACAGACTATTTCACTCTAATCGCTGTTTTCAATAAATTGCTGTTATAATGTTGTAATTGTTTAGTTTTATCAAAAGGATGAATCAGGCTCTATTTCAGCCCAGTGATCAATGAGTAAAGCGTCATGTGTGACAAAGTTCTCTGACAGCTCCAGCTGTGAGTCACTGACAGAAAAATAAATGAAGGGTGTAGAAATACCTCCTCCCACTTCAAAGGTCTATAAGAGAGATTGAGATAGAATATTTCAGCATATCTTCCCTTAACTTCTTTTATGTTTGTCTTTGCAGCTTTTGAACCGGCAAAAAGTAACTTTATAATAACCTGCATAAATCTACAGCACAAAGTGAGTTTACAGGAGTTAGTCACAGGTCTGTCTTTGTCTGGTGTAAGTTATCTTTATCCTCCACTGTGCAGAAACACACTCAGACAAACACAATCCTGTGTATTGTTTTGCTGCAGTGTTCTCGCTTGTGTGAAGTGCCCTTTAGCCCCATCGCCAGAAGGACATAAAGTAATTTTTACAAAACAAACGAAAATAAAATCTGCAGTATGGCTGCCTGTTGCTTCATCTGACACCGCTCCCCTCTGGTCCACCATGGATCGCATTTTGACTGGTGCTTTCTCAGTTCTCGCATCCCTCCGAAGAAAGAAACTAAACTGAGAGAGGAGGGCAAAGGAGGTGTGTGTGTAAGGGAGAGAGGGGGTGTCTGTGATCGATTCAAGTGCTCAAAGTGAGTCAGATGTGAGTGTGTCCACAGAGAGAGAGGGCGAGGGAGGCTGTGCTGGAGCTGATNGGGGGGGGTTAGAAAAAACAGCAATTGATAGTCTCATTAGTTTTTCCGTGTCCTTCCTGTAGTGCCATTTTCACATGGAATGAAAAGGAGGGAGACAACAAACAAACTGCTGCGTAAGTAAGAGAGAGGCGGGCGGGCGGGCGAGCGAGGGGGGAGGCAGCAGAAAGGGAAGAGAGCGTTGACAGAAAAGTAAACAACTGACACCAAAACGGAAAGTTCTACTATTCAGCAGGTTATTAGAAATGCTCCTGATGCTGTGGTGAGATTTGAGGATTAGGTTTAAAATGTGGGAACTAAGAAAGAGAACAAGAAATATGTGGGTGTGAATATAAACTTAGGTACATCGTACATCAGTGTAGGGAAATTAAAGGCATTTTGAAGGTCATTCAACTCAACCAAACTGCAAAAAAGCAAAAGAAAAGTATCCTTTATATATTAATCACAGGGAGTTCAACTCTAATATTGAAGCCACATTTCAGAGAGTGAGGAAAAGAAATAAACAGTGACACAATATTTTATCTTCTATATCAAGAGTTTAACTCAGTATGAGATAAAAAAAAAATCTCCTTTTATTGAACTACTAGACATAAAAGTACATCATTGACTTCCTTTTTCTTTTCCCAATTCACTAAAAGTGCATGTACTTGACATGAATCCAGAAACTTGCAAACAGTTTCCCTCGTTCACTGAGCGTGTGTGTGCACAAATGTGAGCTTGAATTGTACGTATGAATGTTTCAAGCAAAAATCTGGGATTCATCAATTCACTCTTACTTGAATTTCTTCTCTTCCTGCAAATGGGAATAGAACTTTCTCAGAGGATGGGTACACATTAATGAAGAAAGCCAACTTTCTTAGAGAATGGAAACACATATACTCTTAAAACTAAATGCTTTACATATTCAAACTCCTGTCAGTAATAGAGAAAAATCCTTTATTTAATTAAATAATGAAAAATGTGAATTGCCTAAATACATAGAATTACCATGAAATTGATGCATTTTCACCCTTATTGTACTTAAAGGTTCTGTTTAGGACTAGGTGATACCATCCCTAGGTTAGTTAGTGAACCTGAAATACACTCACACACACACACACATTTCATCAGCCAGTCTCCAGGGGGTGTTCCCTAGGTGTAAGTGTACTGTGGTACAAGGCCAAGAGCTTCACTGAGGTCATCAGTGACATTGAGCATCCCAGACCCCCCCAATCAGCCCTTAGCCCTCTGTGTTTGTTGGTGTGGTGCAATATGGTAGTTTGTAGGTGAGAGTGAACCAGTTAACAGGGCTGTGACTGGTCCCCACCTCCGTTTGGGTTGCAAAGTAGATAGACCTGCCTGATTGGTTTTCTGAAATCCTGCAGAAGCGTCATAGACAAACAATTCCACCCGATCCAAAAGTGATCAGCTCAATCAGAGTAGCTTTGGAAGCTTCGGGGGCTGCGGGAGCGCGTACCTGACGATATAGGGAAGCGCCTTCATATCGAAAGCTGTCTCCGTGGACGTGACTTTATCAGCAATTTTATCAGAAATGGACTACATTTCTCCTTTAAAAGATGAATGGAGAACGTCACTTGAAGCCTTTCTGACAGGAAACAATGTGTTTACTCAGTTGGGAGAAGAGCAGAATCAGACTAGTGAAATATCCCCCTAGTGGATATATGAAACTGTCCGTCTGGTGTATCAGGTTACACAGTGGATAGGTCTGATAAGTGTGTCAAGCAGAATGGTTGTCCAATCACCAGCTGCTGTTTCTTTAAAGGTCCCGCCTCTAAAAACACTTCCAAACCACTCTTCCTCAGCTTGACTAGTGAAATATCTCCGTGGCAGATACAGCTCTGGAAAAAATTGAGAGACCACTGCAAATGTTTCACTTTCTCTGATTTTTGCAATTTATAGGTATTTGTTTGAGTAAAATGAACATTTTTGTTTTATTATACAAACTACTGACAACAATACTCCCAAATTCCAAAGACAAAAGTCATTTAGAGCATTTATTTGCAGAAAATGAAAAATGAAAATGGTCAAAATACAAAAAAAAGCCCACTGTTTTCAGACTTCAAATAATGAAAAAAGAAATATTCAATATCATATTCAAATATCATATTCAATTTCAAACAACACAGTACTACTGTTTTTACTCTGGAAGTATTCAGAAATCAATATTTGGCAGAATGACCCTGATTTGCAATAACATCTCTCATACGTCTTGACATGTTCTCCGCCAGTCTTTCACAGAGGAGAGTGATGAAAACAACAATGGTTTTTATACATTTCCTATATATATTTCCATAAGATTTGTTTTAGGTGATCATCTCATCAGTACCTTGTTAGGTAGAAACAGGTAACCTTTTTTTTTTTTTTGCAGTATTGAAGTCTGAAAACAGTGGAATTTTTGGTATTTTGACCATTTTTCATTTTCTGCAAATAAAGGCTCTAAATGACAATATTTGGGATTTGGGAGTGATGATGTCAGTAGTTTATATAATAAAACAAAAATGTTCACTTTACTCAAAAGAAATACCTATAAAAAGCAAAATCAGAGAAAGTGAAACATTTGCAGTGGTCTCTTAATTTTTTCCAGAGCTGTATATATATATATATATATATATATATATATATATATATATATTACATGTTGTAGACAAACATTTGAGGATGAAAAAGCATATAAACTATAAATTATTAAGTGTTAAAATGGATGAAAGAGAGTTAAAATGTTTCACAAAGCATTAAAAAAATATTAATTAAAAAATTACCCCCCCAAAAAAAATCATATTTTCATTAAGTTCACACTGTTTCGTGTTGAATGCTCGGTTTCAAATATT